>ML664152.1:1456795-1531730 GCA_007570785.1 Antilocapra americana
TCACCCCTGCCTCTCTGTTCCCATGTCCCTGTTCCCTCTCCCCCCAGATGCTCCCCTGACCTCACCTGTGCCTCTCTGTTCCAGTTCCTCGTCTACTTTGTGTACTTCCTGGTGCTCTTCTCTGCCTACTTCGTTGCAGCCATGCTGGTGGGACTGCGCCACTTCCAACAGAGCTGCCGCCAGCCCCTGCCACCAGCCCAGGAGCTGGTGAGTCCCATGCAAGAGAAGGCCACGCAGGACGGGGCCCCGTGCCCAGCCCTGGAGAATGGTGTGTTTGCCGCGGGGGAGCTGAGCCCACAGTTTGAGGCCAAGGCCTGACCTCACATGATCTGCTGTCCCGCCCAGTGGGCAGTCAGATTCCTGACACCGCAGGCAGCAAGCCAGCCTGGACCTCAGGGCTCCCTGTCTTCTCTGTGTCAGCAGCCAGGTCTCCAGCATCATGTCCACATCGTCACCTTGTGGCAGCTGTGACGGAGGCCCTGGTGGTCTGTCCTTGGGATCCACGGTCTGAGGGCCACTGGCCTCCACGAGGGGTCCTTGCCTTGCATTATGGTGCCCAGAGCACAGCACCCCTCAGCCCTGCTTTGTGCCGTGGCTGTGGCCCCCAGCCTGCAGGGCACCCTGGCCACTGGGGGTGGGTTTGCTGTCCCTGCCTACCTGGGGTCAGTGGCAGGGTCCAGGTGCCCACCAGGCCTCCCTGCTTTCACCTTCTTGGGAGGCAAGTCCCACTTGTCCCAGGGAACCAGCAAAGTGGTCCCAGATGCCAGTCTAGGGGACCCGGCCCCCACAGGCTATTGGGGGCCGTGTTCCTGGGCCTGTGGCTAAACTGTGATGTTTGCAGTTGTCCAGGTGATTTCATTTTCAACAATGCTCTGTAGCTTTTTTAAAAAATGGACCTAAGTACAAATCCTTGTCTGCCTTTTTTCTGGGGGAGCAGCAGGGCCCTGGGGGTGGTGGTTCTGTCCAGTGGAAGCACCTCAGTTCCAGACTTCACCCCAAGTCCTCTTCCTCCTTTGCTCAGAGCTGGGTTGATGCTGTCCCATCCTGGGGGCCGCTCACGCCCCTGCCCCAAGGGGTGTTGCCTGTGCTACCCTGGGTGCCGCCCTGGCGCCTGAGAGCCAGTCATACATCCTCTGAGATGGGATGCCCAGACACGTGATGTGGACCCGCAACCCACTTGAGGACTTCATGTGTCCACCGGCCAATGGGGGGCCCAGCCCTGCCCCCAGCCATAGGCGAGGGCCTGACCCTGACCTGAGCCGATCCCGGCTCCCCCTGTGGCCTGTGGCCTTCATCCATGGTCCACAGAAAAGGCCGCCACTCCGACTTTAGAGCAGGATGCCTGCTGGGGGCAGGGCTTCCAGAACTGGCTACCCCTGGGGTCCCCGAGGTTGGCTTTGGTGAGCAGGGCATCTCGGGGCACCTTGAGGGTTGAAGAAGAGGCTGGACCTGCGGTAAGTCACAGCCAACAGGCCACTCAGGGCGGGTGGTCCCCTGTGGGTCCACGGGAGATGCCACAGCTGTTCCCTGGACCCTGCCGGGAGAGGCAGCAGCCAGCCATGTGTCCCTCCATCCTCGGGGGACTAGCAGGGCTTGAGGGAAGGGGGCTTGCCTCTGCTACTGACCAGGAGGCAGGGCTCTGCTCTGGGCCCCCACAACCTGCCCCCGGACCCCAGGAGTGCCCTCCTGCTGTGGCTGGCCCAGTGGCCCGGTCCTGCTGCTCCCCCTGCAGCTTCCCACAGGCGCTGGCCCCCTGCTTGGCCTCGGCCACCCCCAGTCTTGAGCTCCTGTTCAGTGCAGTGTGCGCTCCCCTCAGGGGTCAGACGCCTGCAGCAGCTGTGGGACACAGGGCTGGGTCAGGAGCCCGGGGCACAGACTATCTGCACGGCTCTAAGGGGCTTGTGAGGCTGCTGGCCACCCCGAGGGAGACCCGAGAGATGGGTGTGTGGCACCTGTGGCATCCGTGTATCTTTATCTCACATCTGTGTACACCTATGTGTGTTTGCTCACATCTGTGTGCCTCTTACGTCCATGTACACCTGTGCACCTGTACATACCTGCATATATGTGTGTATCCATGTACACTACCCGTGGCAGCTCTCTGTATCCATGTACATCTGAAGATTCAACTGTGGATTGAATTTTTTTTTTTAATGCATAAAGTTTCAGAAAGCAAATCGAATTTGCCATTTTCTCGCCTCTGTTTCCATGGTGTTTACACTGTATTTACAACTGTTTCTATAGCATTTTTCTGGGCTGCCCTGGTGACTTAGCTGGTAAAGAATCCATCTGCAATTCGAGAGACCTGGATTTGATCTCTGGGTTGGGAGGATCCTCTGGAGAAGGGAATGGCGACGCACTCCAGTGTTCTGGCCTAGAGAATTCCATGGACTGTATAGTCATGGGGTCACAGTATTAGGTATTAGAAGTAATCTGAAATAATGTAGAATATGCAGAGGGATGTGTATAGGATACATGCAAAAATCACACCATCTTACATAAGAATTCCTGAGCATTTGCAGGTTTTGTATCTGTAGGGTTGTTGGGACCAATCCCCATGGGGCTGAGGAATGACCATACGTCTGAAAAGCCTTGTTTATCCACGTGCATCTGTGTACGTCTGCACACCTGTGTATACGTGTGCACACCTGTATGCACCTGTGCATTCCTGCACACCTGTGTATATGTGTGCACACCTATACAGGTATATATTTGCGCATACCTATGCATATCCGTGTATGTCTGCACACCTGCGGATACCCCTTTGGCAGGATCGGCCAGCTGGGCGGTCCAAGACAAGGACTCACCTCCTGACAGTCAAAGTGAAAACAAAAGTCAGTCGCTTAGTCATGTCTGACTGTGTGACCTCCTGGACTGTAGCCCACAAGGCTCCTCTGCCAATGGGATTCTCCAGGCAGGGATAGAGTTCCTGCAGACCCAGCTTCTGTGCGAATGGCTGTTTTATTTGGAGGCTGCTGGGAAGCCACAGACAGCGCCCAGGACCAGCCCCTAGGTTTCCTGTCAGTGCTCAGACAGCAGGCCCTGGGGCAGCTGGGCAGCTGGGCTCTGGCCTGCACATCCCAGCATGGCCATCCCATTAGCTCCCTTGGAGATGCCCGTGTCCACCTCCAAACGCCCCCTCCTCCCCTCCCACAAGGAGGGCCACGCCACAGGTCCCCCAGAGATGTGCTGGCGCAGATCGTGCTGAGCAGGGCCTGAGCACACACAGCCCTCACTGGTCCGGGCTGGCCCCAACCCTCCATGCAGCCTTGCCCATCTCGAAGCTGGCTGGGCAGGAGCGTGTGGCCATCCTCTTTGCCACCATGGGTTTCTGCCTCCATGTCCAGCAGAGGTGGACCCAGGACCTTGGTGCCAAGCTCAGCCAAGACTTGAGGGGGCCTGGATCTGGGCCCAGATGGGTCCTGGACGTGCTCCTGGGCAGAGCTGGGATGGAGCTGGAATTGGTGATCCTTGCCCTGGGGAAGGGACGCTAGTGCTGAGTGGGAGGTCCAGGTCCAGGGACAAGGTGCTGTGTTCATGGACTCCTCAAAAAGTACATCCTGGGCTGGGGTCAGGCTCTGTGCCTTAGGGCTCGCTTACTGTAGACAATCCTCACCCCCCGTGGCAGGACTGGCCACACACAGCAGCATCAGGAGGAGATGGGCCAGAGCCCGGGGAGGTGGGGCTGAGGAGCCCGGGTCAGCAGTGGGGCATCAAGCTTGGACGCTCCCGCAGGATGGCTGCTGGGAGGAAAGGCGGTGCAGCCCCAGCGCCCCCTCGTGGCTTCTCTGTAGATGGCCGGGTGTTGGCAGGACAAGGGTTTCTGGGAAACAGAGTAGCTGAGGCAGTTCAACCACCACCCCCAACCCTACCCCACAGTACCCAGGAAGTCCTGGGGACACACCTCCCTGGGCAGAAGGTTCCAGAGTTGGCCTCTTGCCAAAACAAGGCCAGAAGGAAGTCTGAGCACCAGGCAGTTTTAAACTTTTTTAAAAATACACTCTTTGGCTTCCTTTTATTTCTTGAGGATTACATGAAACGTGAACCATAGAGGCAAGTGTCCCGGCCAGGTCCCCTCCCTGGGGTGCCGGCAGAGGCCCTCTGCCCAGGCCAGGGGCATTCTGCTCCTCCTGCCTGGCACCTGGCTCCTCTCTGGCACTCTGTTCGTCAGTCCACCTGTCCTTGGTGCCCGCAGAGGCCCTATTTGGAGGAGGAGGTCATGAAGCTGTTCTCAATGCAGAGTACAATGAAGGTGTTGTGGCACCCAGCGGCTTTCTGCTCCAGCAGCCGGCCCGCCAGCAGCGAGGAGGCCTGGCCCGTGGCCACCCTGCTGTCTGTCCGCCACGTCTCGCAGTAGCTCTCGGTCAGCCGGCGCCCGCTGGGGTCTGAGCCGTGCCACACACTCTTTTGGGGCCTGCAAGATGCAGCAGCTGTCAGTCTCACTGGGCCCGCCTCTCCCAGGCTGTAGCCACCCAGAGCAAAAGAGGGTGTCTCCCAATGGTGGAGGTTTGGTGGGGTGTAGGGCCGGCAGTCAGGCCCATCCAGTCCTGGGGCTTTACCTCCCAGATCACACCCGTGCCGCTACTGCTTTAGGGGGCACAGCCTCGTGAGCGGGGCCTGGCAACATGGACGGCTGGCCCTTTGGGGTGGGTGGACCTGGCATCGAGTGGCCATGCCTGATAAAGGCTGAACCAGCTATAGCCCCTTGGCCAGCAGAGCCCACAGCCCGGCCTGAGGCTCCCACAGGGGCCAAGGCACAGCCCTGGACGGTGATCCCTGATGAAGGCTGGGACACAGGCTCATGTGACACCCTGAGCCCTCTAAGTGTCAGGGAACAGGAGTCCTCACACCTTCCGGCAGAGCACGATGGGCGTGGGGCCAGCCTGAGAGCCACCCGGTGACTTCTGCAAGCATGCAGAATCTCTGGCCCAGATTCCACTTTGAAGAACCCACATAAGTAATTCACTGTGATGTTTATGTGCCAGGCTGGCGGCCAGAGCCTGTGCCTCCCAGACCTGCCTCCCGAGCAGGAGGTGGGGGGCACCTGCTGGGAAAGCAGGCCAAATAAAGGTGTTTCAGGTAACACCACAAACCACCACCTTTACCGCTCCTCCTGTGATCTTGGATTTTGTGGGTTTTAAGCTGCAAGCGTGTCCCAGGACTAGGTCAGCCTGCAGGCTCAGAGCCGGAGCGTCCCCCTTTGCTCAGGACTCTCGGACCCAGAGAACCTGAGCTGCTGGCCCATATGGAGACATACCAGGCGGGATGCTGGAGGACATCTCTGCCGTCGAAGGAGAAGATGCGGGTGCCGGGCTTCAGCTGGCCCTCGGAGCCTGAGAACAAGGCCTCCCAGCTAGGAAACAGCACCTCGTCCTGCGGAGGAGAGGGGGTCGGCCCGTGTCTGGTCACCATCCACCGGGGGCAAGGGTGGCTGGGTGGCCCAGTGGTCTCCGAAACACCCATCCAAGGGAAGGTTGGCCCCAGGCCTCCTGCCCCCAGGAAGGCAGGCACCCACCCCCGGACCTGGAGTCTGAGCTGGACCAAGTCCACCATCTTTGGTCCTCAGGGACTTGGGCGCTCAGAGGATAAAACTAGAGTATCTAGAAAGCACATTGTTCTGTCCCGGGAAGGAGCCTCGGAACACGGCCGGTGTGGGAGCTGGACCCACAGCAGAGCATAACGGCCTAGGGGGACCCGGCCACCTCCCCCAGCTGCTGAGGCACCAGCGCCCCTGGAAGACGCGGGCAGGGGTCCCAGAGATGAGCCCCAAGCGGGGCCGCGCACGCACCCTGAGGTTGACGACGGGCAGGGCGGCGCGATCTGCTCGGCGCACGATGCTGTACAGGTCCTGCAGCCGCGAGGACAGGAAGGCGCGGAAGGTACCGGCCAGCCCCGCGGCACGCGCCTGCTGGAAGCACTGGAAGTCGGCGCCACGGATGCCGCGCAGGCCGCCCGACTGCGGGCTGTTGAGTGCCACGAGGTGCAGCTGCGGGGGAGCCTCGGGTCAGTGCGGCTGGCCAGGGGCGCCCCACCCCGCCTCCGCATCCTCCTCGCCCCGCCTCCTTATCCTCCGACCCCCGGCCCGCCCTCTCCCCAGCATTGTACCCATCCTGCTCCACTGCCCTAGGCTCCAGAATCTCCAGCTCCAGCACCCATGGGGGCGGGGTGTCACTCACCACCGGCTGGAAGTCGTGGTGGGTGTGGGAGGGCGAGGCCGTGGGGGGCACCGGCCGGAGGTGTGCGTAGGCGCCGTGGTGCGGGGCGCCAGGGTAGGGCTGGGGGTACGGCAGGCGCGGGGGGTTGGCCAGGATGTCGTCTGCCCTCCAGGACCGCGCTGTCGGGTGGGGGGCCTCCCGGCGGGGGTAGGGATTACCCTCGTGCAGCTGCACCAAAGGGGGCTGCAAGGCAGCCACCTCGTTGTCCTGCAGGGGGAGAGGCAGACAGCATGCGCGTGAGGCTGGGCCTGCTGTGCCGGTGTGGGCCCCGTGGTGAGGCCTGCGGGGCGGGTCAGGGGGCGTAAGGGAGCCGATGCGGGTCTGCTGCCTGCCAGGGCAGTCCTGCTGTCCGCGCTGCGCAGCTGTGTTCTTGGGCGGCCGGGGCTGGACTGGAGGTGGTAAGCTGGGCACTGCACCCCAGACTTGGGGGCTTCTAGCCTGTCCAGAGGGAGCTGGCCTGCTGATATCTCATGGGGTCAGGTGGCCCTCTGCCCAAGCCCCCAGTCCTCACCCTCTGCCAGCTTCTCCCCCTGTCCAGGGAGGGACCACCCCCCTGAGCCTACAGCCTCCCTGCCCTCCCACCACAGCAGCTCCTCAGAGTGGGCTCTGGACCGCCAAATCCTAGCGCTTCCCCTCTCTTCCCAACTCTGCTTTCCCCACAGCACCAAAGCCTCTGACACCTGTGCAGTGGTTCCTGGTGGTAATCTCTAATGCAGTCATACTGGTGTAACCACCTCATGTGTCCACTTGAGACGTGTCTGTCTACGTTACCATGTTACTGCCCATCGCTGACCACCTTAGAGCCTGTCCCCCTGAACAGTGTCACCTGTGGCCAGGCCTGTGCCTGCTTAGGCGCAACTGTCCCTTAGAACAGTGCCCAGCAACTGGGAGTGAGGGGCGCGGCTAGGTGCTGAGTGGGAGATGGGACTCCTAAGCCCCTGTGGGGGCAGACAGACCCACACAGAACCCCACACCCACAGCCAAGGATGGAGCCCACTCCTGAACCGTCTGAGAAACCGTGACTTCTACTCAGAGGAGCCGCCACCGGGTGACACAGCCCCTACCTAGGGACACTGGACTATCCAACCCCCAGCCTTTCTGCCCCCTACTCGCACCCCTGAAGTGTCTGTCCCTGTGCTGGCCCCGTGGACGAGAGCAGACAGACTAGAACTCAAAGGAGCCTCTCTCCTGGGAGGGCAATGAGTGTGGTCTGAGCACCCAGCTCTGGCCTTCCAGCTGACATGGTTGTGGGAAGAAGGGGTGCTCCTTACCGTCCCATGAGGGAGGGGCGCGTGGGCCTCCAGCTGGAAGAAAACAGGGGGTCACCTCAGGACCTCTGACCCAGCCGGCACCACTCACCCAGGCCACCCCACCCCTGAGTGGAGGCCGGCGTGGCTGCGTCCTGGTGTCCTCACCCCGTCCTCCTCCCCGCCCAGTCCCAGGCACACAGTAAGGACATCTGTCAGTTTAAAAAATAACAGCAGCTTGTCTATGAACCTAAAACTGCTACAAAACAGCTTCTAATAAAAGGTGAAGAGAGGCAAATAAGGATGGGGGATCACTGGCCGTCACACCCAGACCCAAGGGGACCCTGCCTGGCTGGTCTGGTGCCCTCACCCATGCCTCACCAGGCCTCACAACCAAGCCTCCACCTCCCATCACCCCAGAGCAAGGCGGGAAGCCACCCCCCTTGCCCCCTGCCATATGCAAGGAGAGCGCGTCCAGGACTCACCAGAACCTTCCGGAACCCATTCCGGACCCGGACATACAGCTCCTCCCTGTCGGCCACGTAGATGAGCCAGCCCTCCGGCACCTGCTGCAGCTGGTCCACCAGCATCTGGTACGTGGCCCAGACCCTCACCTGCTGGGAGCCCAGCCCAGTGGGTCCCTGCGGAGGGGCCTCCGGGCTCACAAGGAGGGGTAGGGCAGGACGTCCGAAGACCCAGGTTGCCCCTCCTCCCCAGGCTGGCCCCTGGAGCGCTGTGGGGAGATGCCAGCCCCCAAGGCCCTGGGCCACACGGCCTCTGCACAGCAGAGGGACCGACCTTCTCAGTAGCTCCCATCCGCCCTGCCCACGTCTGATTCCAGCCGCACCTGAGCCCCCACTTCTGCTTTGGAAACCATGTCTCAGGATCCTCGGTGCTAGGGTCCCCTGACAGCCTCTAAAGGGAAGGGCAGCCGGGCAGTGAGGGTCCCATAGGTCAAGAGCAGGGCGGTGCTTACCCCTGAAGAAGTGCCCATGGATCCAGGGGGTCCCGGGGGCCCAGGTGGGCCTGGCGGGCCAGGAACACTGATGGCTACGAGAGAAGCCAGAGCTGGGGACACTGGCCCTGCCTGGAGGGACTGGAGCCCAGGGCCACTCCCCGCCCTACTTACTCTGCCTGTAGGGGCCAGGAAAGGAAGGGGGTCCCGGGGGCCCTGGGGGTCCAGGGGGCCCAGGAGGGCCCTGGCGTCCCTCGTAGCCAATGCCAGGGGGTCCCTGAGGTCCCGGAGGGCCAGGCTGGCCGCGGACGCTCTCTCCCTTGGGGCCCTGGGGGGAGACAGAACATGGGGCCTTGTCACCTGTGTCCCCAGGCCAAGGACAGGCAAGCCTGAGGAGTTGGGCTGCATCTGCCACGAGCCCATGGTCTCTGAACCGCTCTCCCTTCCCTGTCCCCATCCTGTGTGCCCTCTGCTGGGAGGGGACCCCAGGATGCAGGCAACGGCAGAGGCACAGCCCCAGGGCCCCCGGACGCTTTCAGGACAGAGGGTCTCCCTGAGGGGATTTGGCGGAGGACAGCAACAGCAGGAGAGGAGGTGCCCCCACGTCAGGGCCCGACTGGGAGGGTGGCCGCTGTGCGCCCACCAGGCCTGACTCGTGGGTGCCCCCCATGTGGGTACCCCCATTGGGGCAAAGGACCAAGGTGGGTACTCAGGGCCCAGCCCGCAGGGTGGCCCTCCCTCAGCTCCAGGCTCCTGTGTGTGGGCAGCTGTGGGCGACCCGGGGCCCCACTCACCGGAATCCCTGGGTAGCCAGGCGGGCCGGGGGGGCCAGGCACACCAGAGCCGAAGAATCCTCCGCCCCCCGGCTCACCCCTCTCTCCTTTCTGCCCCGCAGCCCCTCGGTCCCCCTTCTCCCCCTGTGGATGGAAATGCTTGTGGGCGAAAGCCTGGCTCCTGGTGGGCACCAGCATGGGGAGGGGTGGGCGCAGAGGCCCCAGGCCCCGGCGAGGCAGCCAGATGCTGTGCAGCCCAGGCCTGGCCAGCCTGCAGGACGGGGCTCAGCCTCCCAACCTCCCACTGCATCCACCAAGTTCCCTAAAAGTGGAGCCAGGGATGGTGGGTCCTGGGTGCCCTCTGGGGCCCCCTGGGGGCGCGGTGTGAGGATGAGGGGTGGTACCCACCTTCATCTCGGCACCCAGCTGGAGGAGGTCAAACGGGAACTGCCCTATGGAGGGGTTTGGGGGTGGTGCTTGGTGAGAGGCGGGCTTCCTCCCTTATCCCCTGGCCCCCAAATGTACCTACGTCTCCTTCTCTTTCTATAATTTCTGTATCTCTGTGCAGAGATCTCCTGCATGTTTTGTTACACTTATTCCCAATTACCTGATACGTTTTGGTGTTTTTGTTCAGTTTTATTGCTGACACACAGCACTGCGGATGGTCAAGCTAAACAATGGATGATGTTTACTGTGAAATGACCACCACGGATGTTCAGTTAACAACACATCTCTCTCTCTCTCTCTCTGTCACACACACACACACACACACACACACACACACACACACACACAGGTAAAAGCATGGTCGTCCACGCTGTGGTTGTGCATGGTGTGGTGTCTTTCCACGCTGACTCCTGGTTGCTCCCGTGAGGGCAGACACGCTGCAGGGACTGGCCATGCATCAGGCGAGGGCCCAGGGGTCCTAGTGCCAGTGGGGGGCGGCTTCTCCACCCGAAGGCTGACCTACCTCTCGTCTGCTGCCTCCCTCACTCACACATCCCCACTTCTGATGAGTGAGTCTGTGTTTTTCCTTTGAGTTTTTGCTTTCTGTATCTTGAAGCTATGTTGTTAGGGGCACAGAAATTTAGGATTGCTGTGCTTTCCTGGTGGATTTACCCCTTGATTATTACAAATGTTAAAAAAAAATTTGGGGAAGTGTTTCCTGCCCTGAGATAACTTGTCTGGGTTGTCTCAAGCACACACAGGCATGTGCACACACCCACGGCTCCCTTCTCACCAGACCACGACCCGCTTTCGCCTCAGCTCTCACGTCCTTGCATTTGGGGGTGTTTCCTGTAAGCAGCAGTTTAGTTTTTGTCCTGTTGACGACGTTTGTCCTTAAACAGGGGAGGACCCACTCTCTGAGGGTATGCGCCAATGGATCTGGGTTGACTCTGTCTTCACTGTTTCCTGGGCCGCCACTGTTCTGGGCGCCGCTCCTCTCCCACCGACTCTGGGTCGAGTGTTTCCTGCGCTGCTCTACCTTCCCTCTCCATCATCAGGGGCGTGTTCCTTCTGTTCCTGGTTGGTTGTAAGGTGACAGCTGCGTCCTCAACATGGGTCTCATCTAACGAGGGTTTTGGCCTCCTTGGTGCCAGATGAGGTCTCAGGGACGCGACTGCACTGTCACAGGGCCCAAAGGGGCTGTGGGGTCTCATTGGCCTTCCTGCTTCGTGTCCTTCGCTTCCCCCCACCCCCAGCACCACTTCCTTGTCTCCAAAGGTCCTCACTGCCCACAGCGGGGCTCGTGTCCGGTGCTGGCCTCACTGACCGAAGCTCTTCCTGTAGAAGGATGTCTTCACTGGATGCAGAATTCTAGTGAGAGTGTTAGTGCCTCAGTCGTGTCCAGCTCTTTGCAACCTCATGGACTGTAGCCCACCACACTCTTCTATGTGGAGTTCTCCAGGCAAGAATACTAGAGTGGGTAGCCATCCCCTTCTCCAGGGGATCTTCTCGACCCAGGGATTGAACCGGGTCTTTGAATTCTAGGCGAGCCGCTAATTCTTCCAACGTCTTGAAACCTTTGTGCCCTCTGGCTCCTCCTGTCCTCCTGAGGGATCCGCTGTGGGTCGTGTGGACTCTGCGTGAACACGACCTTGAACCCTTCCCTGGTTTGGAAGCTCAGCCACGCCGCCTTCAAGTGCTCTCCTGTGCCCCGTCTGCCCCTTGCCTGACTCACGTCCTCACCGACACGTCTGACCTCCCTCAGCTTGTTCAACTTCCCAGCACATCGGCCAGGCTCCGCGCTGACCCCTCTCCTTGTCATCTGTGTCCCAGCTGCTGAAGTCACACAGAATTTTCACATCCAGAGGCTGTGGTTTTCAGCCCGATGGTTAAACCCTACTCTCGTCCACGGCTCCACTCTGTGCTGGCATCGCCTCCCCTCCATGTCCAGGCATCATCATCACCGTTAAGTCCAAGCCTGGAAACTCCTGTCCATGTTGCCCACTTATTCCTCAAGAAACCCAGGCCCTCAACGAGCTCACCTTCCTCAAGAGTAAGGTTAGCTTCTGCTTCGGACAGCTTGAAGGGCAAACTTGAGCTTGCCCCTCCCCCAGAGCCCTGCCCTTGGTCACCCTTTGGCTGGCAGTGCCCAGGGGTCCAGCTGTTCCGGCTTTTGACCACTCTGCTCCCAGTGCCTACTTAATCTGATTTCACCCAGCTGAAGTAGCAGGATTTGGATGGGGACTCTTGCCATCTCAGGGGACATTGAGACGCTGGGGCTTCACAACCTTGGTGGACCCAAGCCAACTAGGCTCCTGCAACTCCCTGGGGATGTTGGGTCGCCCCAGGAGGCTCACATGGGGGCCCAGCCCTGCTCCTCAAGGAGTGAGTGTGGGGACACCCTGCCTGGCCATCACCTCAGCCCTGAGACCCTTTACCCTAACCCTGCCCCAAGGCTGTGCAGGAAGCCAGGCATCCCGTCAGGGCCCCGAGCCCAGGAGGGCCCTCCCTCCTGCAGGAGGCGGGCAGGTGACCACACACGGAGCCCCCCAGCTCAGAGCACTCACCTGGTGGTCCGGGCGGGCCCACGTCTCCTTTTTCACCCTTGGATCCAGAAGGCCCCTGGTGCCCTGGAGGGACAGAGACCCCAGTGCCTATTACTGAACGTGTAGAGAGGCTGCTAGGACACCCTTCTGCCGCATACAGCCTGGCCCTGGGGGGTGCACTGCAGGCCTGGGCGAGGGAGGGGGCAGTGTGTCACCCTGGGGACCCTCAGAGCAAGAGCTCATGAGCAGCCCAGTGCCTGGTGGTCACGGCCCAGGGGCCGCAGCCTCTGCCCCCAGAGGCCACATCACCTCTGCTGAGAGGGGCTGAGATGAGGAGCTGGAGCTGGACTTTGGACAGCCAGCGGGTGGCCACTCTGTGTCCACTCGGCGTCCACTCCTGTGCACAGCTGGGCCTCCTGGAAGGCTGTGCAAGGTGGACCCTGGAGCCCAATAAACAAGCCGTGGTCAACTGGGGCTGGCGGTCCCAGATCATCCAGCTTCCCCGTGAGGGCTGCCCCATGAGAGCTTCTTTGAGTTGTGGGCAGAGGGGCTGACCTACCCTCCCTGAGGCCCCAGGACCCCTCACCTGGCAATCCCGGGGGTCCAGGGCGGCCAGAGTCCACAAATGCCTGTGAAGAACGGGCCGAAGCTGGCCATTAAGGAAGGTGCCCTGGAAATTGAGGGCACCACCCACCCGAGGTCTCTGCCCAGATTCCCTTGAAGCTCCTGTGAGGTCACTCAGGCCCCGTCCCCCACACCTTCTCCCCAGGAGGCGGGCAGAGGGTACAGGACTTGGGGTTGGATCCCTGGTTGTGACATGACTGCCCACGTCACTGAGCCTTGTGAAATGGGGGTGTCCACCCCCCAGGACCACAGGGCTCATGCTCAGGAGTCCAGATCCAGAGAGGACTCCCTACCCCCACCTGCACCTCCCACCAGGGGCAGGGGCCCTGCCTTGTAACTGACTGCCCACCAGGCGCAGCCTACAAGGCTGGTGGACCTGGGTCCCACTGCCCTGGCCCCTCCCAGAAGGACCCCCACCATGGAGGCGGAGGTCATGGCTTGGTCTGCCCCTGCCTGGGGCTCAGACCCTCTCTAGGGCTCAGACCCTCTGTGGGGGTCAACCTCCCTGGGGTCAGGGAGGGGTAGGGAGGCCAGTGTAGATAAGAGTGGGTCTCGGTGACTCACGTTGCTGTCATAGACAGGAGTCCCGGGAGGGCCTGGGGGCCCCGGGGGCCCCGGAGGCCCAGGTGGACCCTGCGTGGGGGGAAGAGAAAGCTCTGGTCAGTCACGCTCCCAGCTAGGCCACCGACACTGGACAAGATGGCAGACATGGGCAGGAGTGTTTCTGAAAATCATGGTAAAGTCAGAAAACATCTAATCAAGAAGGCACCCAGGTTACTCTGTGGTCACAGCTGTCCCCTGCCCATCACCTCATGACAGGCTTGCTCACACCGTCCCGCGGGAGGTGTGTGGGCGGCCACCTGGGCTGGACACCCCTCAGACACAGCTCGTGTGGTTACTGCCAGCTTGAAGGTCGGTCATGCGTCTCCAGGCTCAGAGGAGCCCACGAGGCCAGCACCCGTGGGGTTCACTCGTGTTGCGTGAACGTGACTCTGTTCGCTCACCCACTCACGGAAAGAAGAAAGACAGTCCATTTGTGTAGCATCAGAAGTGCGTGTTCCAAAAGGACTCATTTGACAAACGACCAGCCTGAGTGATGAAGGTATTGGGGCACACTATCCTGGGACCTCATGTGGCCCTGCTCTCAGCCCCTGGGCACCTTTGCCCCCACCCTGAGGCTGAGGAGGGAGGGCTGAAGCAGAACAGAGGTGCGAGCTCAGGTCCATGAAGCAGCCAGTCCCACTGGACTCGCTGACCAGGGCAAACACACAGTGGCTGGGGCTCTGCATCAGGGACTCAGAACCACAGGAAGGATTGGACAGCCCCCGGCCTCCTCCTGGGCAGAAGGGACCGTCCTCCTCCATCACAGAGATCGGCAGGTCGCTGCCTTATATTCTGGGTCTTCATGAAATGTCCACCAAGGTCTGGTCCACAAGGAGGCGGTGGCAGGATGACGACATGGTGGTGACAGAGACACCAGAAGAGCAGAGGGCTCAACCACCACCCGCCAGGACCCCGTACTGCTCAGCCAGGCTGTGACCGGGTGGGAGGGAGGGGGTCCAGGGAAGGCACTGAGTGGCTACGGGTTCACTAGGAGACCAGATGGTTCTGAAATGAGTCTTGCATCTCGATGGTGCACCTCGGAGATGACACAGGGCCTAACTGGCGACCTTACCGATCCATGACTCTGGGCTCAAAAGGCGACAGAAACTGTAGCCACATAGGCAGGAGGTGCCCACCCCAGAGCCCACGTGGCCTGCAGGCCCTTCTGAGAAAATCATGCTGTTCCGTGGCCTTGGCTCATGTGTGTGTAAGCATATATGTGTGTGCTCGAGGCTCCACATGTCTGTGGTCACGTTGAGGCCATGCAGAAGCCTCCCAGGGTTGAGCTCTGAGATGCAAGCTCTGAGAGCAGGCTCTCTGGCCTGGCTGCCCCCCGCCAGCCTCACACACCCCATCGGACACTCACCCTCATGCCGAATCCCACGCTGGCGTCCCCTGGCTCCCCCTTCTCCCCTTTCAGTCCATTCATCCCGGGACGCCCCTGCGGCAGAGCACAGTGCCAGGGGGGCTGCAGGGCGCTGGCTGCCGTGGGCCCTGGGATGCTGGCCCAGCAGCTCCTATCCCCACCCAGGCCCTCCTCGGGGTGTCTGTCCCTCTGGGACCCAAGCTGCCTGTGAGCACGGCTGGAGAGAGCCATGCTTGAGGGGTAGGTGGTCTCCAGGGGAAAGGCAGCGATGAGGCTGTAGTCCACTCCCCTCTGACGCCCACACCTGGCATCAGACCCAGGGACCTACCGGCCGTCCAGGGAATCCGATCTCTCCCTTGTGCCCAGGCCGCCCGTATGGACCCTGTGGAGGAAGGGGGAGGCCGGGTTCCAGGTGGGCAGGAACCAGACCCCTCTCTGGGGCCTCCCTCCTAATGCCTGCCCTCCATTCAGAGGTGCAGGGGGATGTCAGCTTGGCTCCCCGCCCACCCAGCAGACAGGCAGGCCGCAGTGCCCTCCACAGACTCCCATGTCCTTTCACACCCAGCGCAAGTGTGTGCACTTTGGGGAAGCCTGGTCTACTCACCGGGGGTCCTCGGAAGCCAGGCTCACCCTGAACAGAAAATCAGAGGCAAAATTAAGTGGCTTCAGGTCACCCCCCAGCAGGCAGCCCCGAGGGGTCCCTGTGTCTGTCTGAAGGCCTGCAGTGGAGCCCAGGAAGGGAAGGAAAGAACTAGAGGGAGGGGGATGTGGGCTGGGGGCTGTGTCCTGGGCACATGCATGGGGCACACGTCAGGGGTCCTGAAGCTTGGGGGCCTGCCCTGCAGTCCAGATTGGGGTTTGCGGGCCCCACTGTAGGCCTGTCCCCAGTAGATGTTGGGCTGGGTCCTGCTCTCCCCAAGGCTGGGGGTCACCTGCTGGGAGGAGGGGACCCAGGGCACAGGCTCCCCAAGGGACCCTCTCCTGAGCCCAGCCGTTCTTGGCTCCCTCCTGAGGAAGGAAGCTGGACCCCAGCCCTAGTGGTGATGCCTCCAGAGGCTGAGGGCCAGCCGGGTGCTGCAGTGGGTACAGCTCCCAGGGGTGAGGCCGAGGCCAAGAAACAGGGCCCCCGAGAGCACCCCCAGCCCCTCTGCAAGGTGGGTTCAGCTGACGGGCAGAAGACAAAGGGCCAGCCAAGCCAAGGCTGAGCTGAGGGCCCTTCCAGCAGGTTGGTGGGAGAGGAGCAAACGGGTGGGTGAGGGACCCAGGCTGCAGAACTTTCTGGAAGCTGAACTGGAGAGGCTCCCATGCATAGGCAGGACCTGCCCCCTGAGGAGGACACTCCTCTGTGCCATCCCCACGGCCCCAGCCCACCGCCCCAGCCTGGACAAAGCCTGGCGCTCACCCAGACACCCCTCACCTTGGCTCCTTTCTGGGCGGGCATCAGTGCTCTGCCATCGGGGCCAAAGAATGTGCCCGGCTCTCCCTTCTCACCCTGGAATGCAGCGGCAGGTCAGAAGGCCAGCTCAGGGAAGAATGGGCCTCGCACCCCACTGTAGACACCCCTCGGCACCAACTTGACACCCAAGGATAGGGAGCCATGAGTGGGGCCTCCACTGGTCCAGGGAAACAACCAGAGGGAACCCACCAGGCACAGCCCCCTGTCCCCAGCCCCCACCCAGAGCAGTCACCCAGTGACCCCAGACAGCCCCTTGGGGGTCCTCACCTTGGGTCCCGGGATGCCCTGCTGGCCTTTGGCGCCCAGGTCTCCCTTTGGCCCGGCTGGTCCCTGTGGGGAGACACAGAGGGCTGCCCGGAACACCCCTACTCTGGACCAGGGACCCACAGCCCAGCCCCGGATGCCTGCCTGAGACCCCTGGCCAGACGGGGGCTCCTGCTCCAGGTCCTTGGCCTCATGGGCTCCCCCCACCCCAGAGCTGGGAGGCCCCATGCCCCGCGCCCCCCAGAGGCACTCACAGGGAAGCCAGCGAAGCCCGCACGGCCCTGCAGAGAGAGGACAGTCAGGACCCCCCAGGAGAGGCCGCCCATGCCCAGCCCACCCCGGGGTGCGCGTACCTCGGGACCCGGCATGCTCGCCAGCACTCTCTGTCCACGGGTCGGCAGAGCCACAGAGAAAGGAGGAAGAGCAACACATTTACTATGAAAACTCACACCCCCGACCATGACGTTAGCCACAGAGACCCACAGAGAGTCAGCGTGAAGGAAGTCCTCCCAAGGGCCCTGAGCTGAGAAGTGAAGCCCCTTCCAACTCTGGGAGCCTGCCTCCCGCACCAAGAAACTGCGCGGGACCCTGGGACTGGGGGACAGTGCCCCAGCCTGGGGGACATGTCACAGCAGGAGCAGGTGACATGCAGACAAACAGCACAAGCCGGGGGCAGCTTTGGAAGGCCTGACCTCCACTGGAGAAACCCCGCAGAACCAGCAGAATGGCGCCCCATGTCTCTGGGGGTTGTCCCATGGGGGCGGACTGGCGGCCCTAATGAGCGCAACCAGCCCTGGGGGTCCAGGCAGAGAGTGTGCCCACCCATGTAGGTCCTTACGTCCTGTTCTGACACGTAGATGACAGGCCCTGGGGGTCCGGGGGGTCCTGGGAGTCCTGGCTGCCCGACTCCATCCTTCCCTGGGTCTCCCTGGAAAAGAAAGCCAATGAGTCACATTTGCGTTTCCTGTGGGGGTGAAATGCAGCCCAGCTGACACTTGGGAGGGCTCCCGGTGCCCACGGGGTGTGAGGAGGTGCCTGGGGGCTGAGCACAGTGGTCCTGAGAGCACCCCCCTCAGGCAGGGCAGGCTCTGAGCCTGGATCCCCACCCCAAGTCCCCAAGGCCACATGGGTGGGATGGGGCAGAGGATAGCAGCCCTGCTCCTGCCATGCACCGGCCAACCCATCCATCAGTTCCCACAACCCCCACACTCACTTTCTCTCCCTGAGTCCCTTTTTCTCCTTTTGGTCCCTGTGGAGACAGGAAGGAAATAGTTTATCATAAACAGAAAATAAGCCCCGCTTCCTGGAGATCCCGGGCCTCTGGGACTGGCCTTGAGTGAAGACATGGAGTTTTTCTTCACTGACCACATGGGGCCTGGGGTGGGGTGTTAGCTATGCAGGAAACCCCTCTAGCAGCCTGGACTCCCAACTCACGTCCCGTGGAGCTGGGGTCTCCGGTCCCCATGGGGACACTGAGATACATGCTGGGGCGCCAGCCCTCACCCCTGTGTGACGACCTTAGGGGTGTCGGACCCACAGTCACTTACCTGGGGTCCAGCTGCACCCTCTCTGCCCGGGAGGCCCGGGAACCCAGGTGCTCCGTGTGCTCCAACCTCTCCCTGCAGGGGTACATAGATAGCATACATGTCAGCCAGGGCCCAGTGGACACTGTTTCTGGGAGCCACGGTGTCGGGGAGCCACAGTGTCTGGGAGCTGGCCAGGCCTTGGTTTCTAGGGGTGATTCAACCTGATCAGCCTCCCCAGGAGCACCATGGAGGCAGGGGTCAGAGGCCTCTACGGCAGAGCTGGGATGGGAGGGAAAACCTGGGGGACCTGAAGGGGGTGGGGATGGGGGTGGTAGGAAGACGATGCTGGGCCTGGTATGGACCAGCCAGGCCCTGACCTCAGCCTGGGGGCCCCTCCCTGTCTGAAGACCAGGGCTGCTAACTGTGGATTTCCTGATCCCGAGGAAATGTTCTTACCTTGGTCCCTGGTGGCCCCACAGCTCCAGGATCCCCCTGAAGTGGACAAAGTGTTTTGTGGGATTGCGAGCACTGCCCACTCACTGGGCGGCACCCACCCCTCCTTCAGAGAACCACTCAGATGGCCCCAGATCACAGCCCCAGCTCAGATCTGAGGGCTGGGACCCTGTGCCCCCCACACGCTGAGTCCCAGCCTGGATGGTGCAGCAAGCCAGGCCACTGCACCCCTTTGAGGAGCGGCCGCACTCGGGACTGTCACAGCTTTAGAAAGGTAAGAATTGCATCCTCCTTAAAAAGCAATTCTTTGAACTGTCTCAAAGGCTTGCAAATCAAAGCAGAATGCTCCAAGGCACTGGGTGGCAGGTAGGAGCTGACACTCAGTGGACCTTGCACAGCCGGGAAGGCTTGCGTGTCGGGGGTGGGGGGCCACTGTCCTCCAGGGACAGAGAGGGGGCAGAGCCAAGCGAGGATGACTGGGAGAAGCAGCCAGGTTCTGCCCAGTGCCATCCACTGCCCCGGGCTGGGGCTCCTTCCCTGAGCCCCACTCCCTCTCCTGTCAATCGGCACAGACCTCAGACATGAGAAGCGAAGGACCTGGATTCCCCACAGTCAGAAAGATGGCAGGGCCACCACCCCCTACCCCAGCCCTGGGCACCACTGCCCCGTTAGATCTCCTTGTATTTTGCAAATTCCCCACAAGGAACTCCGGGCCACTGAGCAGCGGCTCCTGGCAGCAGTGAGCATCCCCAGGCTGACGGATCTCTCACTGACCTTGACTCCGGGCGTGCCAGGCAGTCCCTGTGGGGGGCAGAGAAGGGACAGGGCCCATTCAGGGCTGCTCCTGCCCCTAAGGGTGCGGCCTTTCCCCACAAGAAAACCAACCCCTCCTGTGCTCACGACTTTTAACAAACATGGAAGAAAATGGCATTTGTCAACAGGGACCTGCACACCCCGATACTCCCAGAAGTGGCCTCTTCTTGGCACCACTCGGTGCCCTGCCGATGACGAGCGCCGACCCACCCCAACACAAAGAGACTTGTGCTTTATTAACGAGAAACGACGCTGCCACCCAACTGGCTGGTTCAACCTCACTCCAGGGTCTCTATCACTGAGACCATGGAACAGCCCACAGACCCCTCCAGAGTCAAGGGTTACTGCAGCTCTGTCCCTGGACCTAAAGAGGGGACCCCAGCCCCTGCAACCCTGCCTGGTCACCTCGGCTCACGTTTCACCTGATGCCAAGGCAGCCAATCACTATTGCCTCAAACTAAGCCTCTCTGCCACACAAAGGGGAAGGTACCAACTTAAAGGGCAACACTGCTCTATTCCCCAGTTAGCTTCTGTCCAAGTGAGGACCCTCAAGCGGTGCTGCCCAGTGCAGGAGGCTTGACCCACCATCCCCTTGCTGGGCTGAGACTCCAAGGGCCCAGCTGGTCACTGGTTCCAGGCTCCCCAAGCATCCCCAGTGGGGTCTGTGTTAGCCCCTTAGGCTCCTGAGGGAAGGGAGCCCCTTCTCTGCCCATCCCAGGTGTCCTGTCCCCTGGACGAGCCCCTTGCATGTCCGTCTGGTCTAGGCCCTGGTTATCTCTGGACACCAGGCTCTCAGCTGGACCTGATCCTGACCGGCACACACATTGATGGCACAGCGAGGTGGAATATCATAGGACTGGCCCCATCTTTATTTAATTAAAGTTCCGCTCAGGGCAAAAACATGCAGCTTCCCAAAGTTAGAGCCATAAGGAGACACGGGTGGGCATTTCTAGGAAGAGCCATCTCTAGGCCCCAGCCTGCCATGTGGTCATTCAGCTTGAGCACCAGTGGCATTTCTCACACTGGACACCTAACTCCCTCCCTGGTGGCCAGAGGTGGACAGTGTCCTGGACGCAGGCAGTTCGCTTCCCCTCATGGGCTGCTCCTTGTCCCCATCAGAGGCCAGTCCCAGGGACGCCTTGCCCCCAGGAAGTTCTGTCCCCAAGATGACCAAGCCCAGCTCTGGCACTCACCTGCAGCCCGTCAGCACCTCGGGCTGTTGACCAGAAGGGGCTCCCGGAGCCTTCCATGTCATCCTGGAGGAGAGCACAGGGACCCTCAGGTCTGTCTTCTCATGGGAGGAGACCTGGGCCTAGCCTCCGGGGAGGGTGGGTTCTCAGGCGGGGGTCACCTGCTGTAGGGCTCCTGCCGGGTGGGGTCCCGGGACCCCAGACACGCTGGGAAACAAACGTCCCCCCTTCCACACACTGAGGCCAACCCACCCGGCCTGGGCAACAAGGCCCGGGGCTCCCGTGGGAAGATTCCGCCCCCGTCCTCTGAGAGGAGCCCAGGAGGGGCGGCGCCGCCTTGGCTCCTGCCCAGCAGTGCCGGTCATTGTGGGCGTCCACAGCATGGGGAGGCGGGAGCAGCAGGTACTCACAAACCCTGCGGCGAATCCTGGGCCTGGGGACCCGGGGGGGCCAGGGGGCCCTGGTGGGCCTGCGGGTCCAGGAGGTCCTGCCAGGCCATGCTCCCCAGGAGCGCCGATGGGGCCAGGGTCTCCCTTGCTTCCCTGTGCAGGTGGAGAAAGTTGTCACCCTCAGCTCTGGGTGTTTCTAAACCCCTGGCACCCCAGCATTCTGGGTGCCCCGGCCTCTTCCTGCATATGTTTTACCCTGAAAAGCCAGGGGACAAACAGCCTAGCAGGGACTGCGCAGATCCCATGGCACCTTTGTGCTGACCCCATGAGACCCTGTCCATTTTACATGGAACCACCTCCGAGTGAGAGTCCCAGAGGGCGCCTGAGATGCTCCTCCAGGCCCTCAGAGCTCAGCGTGTGAGAAGGGGAAGCTCCACTAGAAGAGGCAGGCAGGGGGGTACCCCGCTACCATGGGGGAGGCTGGGGCAGCCACTGGAGCTCCTGCATCTCACTCTAGATGCTCACATGGGCTCTCAAATCTGAGTGGCCCCCACCCCTGAGTGTCCAGTTCTAGGGTCTGGCGTCTCAGCTACAGTGGACCTGACCTCACCTCTGCTGAATTTCACTCCCAGCTGTGCCTTTTCCCTCCCTGGAAACCTCACCAGCTTTTCCTGGTTATTGCTGAAGCCTGTACCTGTGCATGTGTGTGTATGTTTACACACCTGCACTTCCATTCTGAAACCCATCCCTCCCTCCAGGCTCCTCCTGACCGTCTGATCGCTTCCCAATCCCACTGCCTTCCTCCCCTGCTCCCCACGGGCTTCCCCAGTGGACGGGCCTGGAGCTTCACCACCTAAGCAGCATCCTGGGGACAGGATGTGGGTCAGTGCCCACCTGTCCACCTCACACTTGGGGAGGCTTTGGGTCAGCGCCTAGTGGTTCAGCTCACGGATGGGCTGGGGCCTCGGGGAGAGGGGCACAGATGTGGCCATGGATGTGTGGAACCCCCGGGACCAGCTGTGTATGAGAACACTAGGGACCTGCTCTGGACACACTGGGGTCCAGAAGCAGCCCCCTCCCCGCTGCAGCTCCTCCCCCATCCCCACAGTCCCCCTCCCCCCTCAGTCCCCTTCCTCCTTGCAGCCCTCTTCCCCCTGGCAGCCCCCCATCGCATGGGTTTGGCTGGGTTCCCAGCTCCTGAGCACATCTGCTCTCACACCATCCCTAGACTAGAGCTTGGGTGGAAACGGTCCTGCAGGACAAACGTGGCAGCTGCTGCCGGGCGGTTCAGGGCTGGACCCCACAGTCAGCACCTGGGGGCTGACTCTCCCGGCCACCATGCCCTCAACCCACACCCTAGCCTGGGTCCATCCAGCTTAGGTAGAATAGTAGCCCCAGGCTTCATCTGTACCTTGGGTCCTGGGGCTCCTGCCTCACCCTGCAGGAGGAGAGAGCAGTTACTTCACAGTCCAACTAGGAGCTTCATCCCAGCCCACCAACTTTCTCTAAAACTTCCAAGGTCTCCTCATTGCCCTTGCGCAACCCTGGCTCTTCCTGCCATTGTCCTCCCCCCATTTCAGGAATGGAGGCTCCAGGGGAGGCTCAGTCGTGATGGGGCAGAGATGACCTCGCTGCCCAGTGGTGAACACCGCCCCCTCCCCAATACACCCAGGAGGAGAGTCCTTCCAGCTCAGTAGCTGCAGAACTCTTGAGCACAGAGGGTTTCCCTAACACCAGCTCCTCTGCTGAGCCTCAGAGCCGGGTTCTCAGGAAGGATCATGGGGAGCATTGTCTCCATAGGGCTGTGTGGGCTTCTCCCCGGATCCACCCCCCAAAGCCATGTGGAAACCACAGGCCCAGTTACAGGTTTGTACAGCCTTTAAGTTTCTCTGTCATTAATGCAACCAAAATACAAACTTGAAATAAAATGTTCAAACCAAGTAAAGTATCAATATGCTTCAAAACCCTTAGACCAATCAGTGTCACGGGTACATAACATGAACAAGGGCCTGGGATTTTATAGGAGCCCCAGCAGCCGGTTCTCAGCCAGCGAGAGAACTCAGGGCTCCCCGGCTGTCAGGCTATGATGACCACAGTCCCCAGATGGGCTGAAGTCCTACAGCCCCTGGCCTCCCCACTGTGTGGGGTTTCTCCTCCCTGGTGACCTGGGACTTTGCCATCCAAACACCCACACGCTATGGAGCTAGGTCAGCACCCCAGGCGCTGGGGGAGAGACTTACAAGGCTGCCTTTCTCTCCAGTCAGTCCTGGTTGTCCGTCTTTTCCTGGAGTACCTGGGGGTCCCTGGGGAGAGAGGAGCAGCGTGTGGGCAGAAGGAGTTCAGTCACTAAGAATAGTTCATGGGTCAGATGGCCATCTGTGTGTCCACGGGTCTCCTGGACAACACCCGAGACACTCCTGGCCACGTTCTTGGGAGGCCCACCCATGGAGCATGGTTGAGGACACTTGAATGACTTTGATCAGGTTTTTATTTATTTATTCCAGGTTTTTTGTTTAACTTGAACTGTCAGTCAAATTGTGGGGGATAAGCAGGGCCGCCAGCCCCACAGGGAGGGGGCAGCCTCATGTGCTGAGGTTGGGCTGCTGTGGACTCTTGGCAAAAGGTCCTCAGGCCTTCTACAGGACAACAAGACACTGTGAACTCTGTGCTGAGCACGTTTCTGGCGACAAGCAGGCTGCGCACACTTGGTTCCTGTGACCCAGCCTCAACAGCAACACTCCCGGGCCCTGCCCGCCATAGCAGTGTGCCCTGTGCTAGAGAGTGGGGCAATAGAATCCTGAGGGCCCTGTGCACGGTGAGTCAGCCAGACATGGCCCCTCCTGGCCCCCTGTTCTCTGGGCAGCAGGGCCCACGCCTGCCCCATGAGAGTCACCCCTGGAAACAGCCTCTGCCAGGCTAGCTGACCTTTATGCAGCTAGGGAGGTGCGCGGCCTTGCCTATGGTCACCTGCAGCAGGGCACCCAGAACCACGGGGCTGCCCACTTGGGTGCCTCTGACCCAGGGGGGCCCAGAGAAAGGAGCCCCCCAGGAGGATGTGGGGGTGGGGAGTACAGAGCTGTTGAAGGGGACGTGAGCCCACATTCACTGTCCCTCAGACCTGGATGTGGACAAGGGCAGGTGAGGGGAGGCAGGCTTACCGGGGGCCCTGGAAGCCCAGGCAGCCCATCCCTCCCAGGCACGCCAGGCAGGCCTGCGGGTCCAGGGACGTCCGAGCTGTTCATCCCGAAGCGGCCTGGCTCTCCTGGCAGGCCTGGGACGCCAGGGGGCCCTGGGGGGCCGGGGAAGCCTCGAGGGCCCTGGAAATGGAAAACACAGCATGGTCACCGCACATAGCACCGGCTGCAGGGCACCCCGCCAGGCCTCACACTGCACCACAGGTTCCACTGGCGGCTGGGGACAGCAGAGTCATGGCCACCACAGCCGAGGGACACTCACGCGGAGGCTCTCCAGGTCGCCGCCAAAACCGGACCCCTCCATGTCGATGAAGGTCTGAGGAGAGAGACCGAATCAGAGGGGCCCAGGCCGTCCACCTCCAGTCACTGGTGAGGCAGCAGCCTGGACAGCGCGGGGCTTCCCCGAGCATGGCCCCTCACTGACAGCCATGCAGGACCTGCCTGGTGACCCCAGCCCCACTGCATAATGACCCCCACAGGGGCAGGAGCTGAGTCTCCAGGCCTGGATGCCCCGGGGAGGCTGGGTCTGGACCGAGCAGCACGGCCTCAGGAAGCTGAGGTCTGCAGGTGGGCGGGAGGCCCCTCTGCTGGGACAGGGCTGACCCTGATGTGGGAGAAGCAGGACTCACCAGCCTGTCGGGTTTGAAGGAGGGCCCTGGGGGCCCTGGAGGCCCCTGGGGTCCTGGGGGTCCCCTCGGTCCGACTCCAGGATCCCCCTGTGAAGAGGAGACCCAGTTATACCAGGGTGCATGCTCCCACACTGGGTCAGGGTGGAGAACAGCACACACCCCCCACACCCATCCTAGTTACCGCTCACCTTCTCGCCCTTGGGGCCCACGTCTCCTGGGGTTCCTGGGAAGCCTTGTGGCCCAGTGTCCCCCTGGAAGACAGAGGCCAGGTGGCTCGGTCAGGAGAAGGCCCTGTGCCTCATCCCTGGCCGAGCCACCACTGACGCATGGCTTTGCACCCACAGAGCAGTGCAGAACAGACAGGGTCGGGTCCCTAAGGGCGGTTGGGACGTCATGGGGCTGCAGGTGGGCACCACCGACCTTGGAATGTGAGCCCCTCCAAGGAGCAGCGCCCTGCAGAGGTGACCGTAGCGTCCCGTGCACACCAGGCTGGAGGCAGCACCCTGCCCGTCACATGGGTGCTATGGGGGCACCCAGGACAGGAGAGCCGCGTGTGCACTGCTCGGTGAGTGGGCTGAGGCTGAGCGGCCTAAACTGCCCTCAGTGTGACTAAGTGTCCACACCCAGGGCTCTTCTGATGCAAGGCCCGGAGCACCCTGATCCGGGAGCTAGCTAATCCAGTCGCTGGACCCTAGATTCCACACACACACACACGCATACACATACATCCCGCTCTGCCGAGGCCCCCGCCACGACTTTGTTCTCAGGTGGGAAGAGGCTTCTGCAGGACTCCTCCGTCCAGTTCCTCCTGAGTCTCTCTAGAGGCTGTGAGTCTCCCTTAATCCCACGATCCTCCCCAGGCCTCCTTATCACCGTTCGCTGGTCTGTTGCTTCCTAAATCTTTATCTGAACCTTCATGAGTCATTTTACTCTGCTTCTTGGAAATAGCATTCGATCAGTTTTAAAATCCAAACAAACTCTGCCCCAAGAGCAGACAAGCCCCTGACAAGCCCGCCGTTCCTGCTTCGAGCACGCCTCATCTTCTCCACGTGCTGTGTCCCCCTCCCATGCTCAGGCTGCTCCTCTGTCATCTGTCTTTTCCTCTAGAATCTGAAGCTTTACCTTTCATTTCTTTCCTTTTCTTTGTTCCTGGTAGTCTCAATACACCTGCTCAACTTTATGTTTTTCTATCAACAGTTAAACTTACATTTTGTTAACAAAAGGTAAGTTTCATTTTCAAAATATTTTGAAATCTCTCCAGTAGTTTGAGTTCAAAGAATCCCAGGGGTGGGGAGTGGAGAGCCAAACGCCTCCTGCAAGCATCGCAGATAACTTAGGTTCTGAACAAAAGGGCAACTTACGGGCTTCCCGTCTTCGCCAGGATCACCCTGGAAGGCAGGAGAGAACCATTAGTGACAGAAAATTACAGCCCTGACCCTACCCTGAGCTGAACGTGGACTTCAGCCCCCGAACCACCCCCAATGCACTGACTCCCATGGGGCTGGGAATTTTCTGTCTGTCCAGGGCACTGCGTCCATACCCCTGGGCCCACCCCTGCTCCAGCCACCCTCCCACTCCACCCAGGGAAGGAAGCCGTATAGGTCCAGGACTCAGCAACACCCCCACCCCAACCTGCCCAAACCCCACCCCCAGCTAGACAGAGGGGAAACGGTACTCACGGGCTCACCATCCCTTCCCGGGGTGCCGTCCTTCCCCGGGGGGCCCGGGGGCCCGGGGGGTCCCTGTGGTCCAGAAACAGGCTGTGCCTCATGGCTGTGCATGGCTGGGCCTGCAGGACCCTGGGGGCCGATGGGGCCAGGGGGGCCCTGAGCGCCAGGCTCTCCCTTCTGCCCCTTCAGGCCTCGCTAAGGACAAAAAGAAGAGGGTACAGGCTGGGAGGGGAAATGCACACACACTCGCCTGCATCCCTGGCTTGGCCCAGGTCACACGGAGGGCATAGACAGGCACGGGGGCATGCAGAGTGGGCATGCTTGTGGACACACACGGGGGCTGCCACGGTGGTGTAGGTCTGCCAGTCACCACCCACCCCACCCACGTGTTCTGACTGGGGGCGTCCCCAGCTGTGGATGCCCAGGACTGCTGGAGACCCGGAGTGCAGGTACAGGAGGAGGCACATAGGGCAGGCGGGAGCCAAGGGCTCCACCAGGGCCCCCAGGGAGCAGGACCATAGGGAGCGGGGTCCCAGGGAGCAGGGTCCCAGGGAGCAGGACCCTAGGGACTGGGTCCCCTGCGAACAGGCCAGGGCTCTGACTGTGCTGGGCACCCTATGGTTCTGTGTCAGGGAGGCCTCACCTCTGTTGTGCTGCTCCCCGGGCTCCAGACACTCTCGTCCCACGTGTCGACTGCGCTCAAGCTGGGGAGGGTCTGAGCTGGGTGAGGCAGAGGCAGCCGTCAGACTCTCTCCAGGGCTGCCTGCCCACCTGGCTCTCAGCCCCGGCCGGGTTCCCCAAGGATGCACTCTTCTCCAGATGAACCACCTGAGGGTTGGTGGCATCCTTACAACCCTCCTCCCCTGAGCACCAGGCATCTCCTGGGAGCGAGGGCCTCTGAGAACCGGACCCACGTGCAGGAAGTCAGCACTGTTCTGTGTGGTGACCTAACCCAGGTCTCCACAGCCAGCCGTGTCCCTGTGGCTTCTTTGGGGAGAAGGTGATGGTGGGCGTCCCAGGACCTATCGGGAGTCTGCACACAGGCCAGATCTGGTCAGATCCAGACTCGGCCCAAGCCAGGGACAGTTCCTACAGAACCCATCAAAGTACACAGAAGAGTGGATGTGGAGTGAGCACCCACGGTGTGAACGTTCTCCATGTGGACGCCCGTGGTGTGGATGCCTAACTCCGACACCTCACCCTGCTCATCTCCCCGCCAGTCTGCAGTTCCTCTCCACTGGGTACAGGATGGTGGGTGCCCCCCGCTTTGTGATGGACAACACTTTTGGGGTGAATTTTGAGGCTGTTCCTCTAAAGCTGTCACCTGATGTGCCAGCATCACAGAGTCAGTTAGAAAATAGGATTCAAGCTGCGCTCTGATGTCCTGCCTCCTGAGGGTCCTGACCATGTTCTGACAGAGCTGGTGGCCAAGCCTGGGGCTGGATGGGACCTGGGGCCCGTGAGCTGACTGTGGACCGGCCCACTTGGGAAGCACTTGCCTTTCCAGGCTCCCATAGCGCTGGGCCACCTGTGCTCTTCCCAGGAGAGACCGGGGTCACGATCTCTGTGCCCACGACCACTGTGCCCACCTGCAGCTACCTCTGGGTTTGCCTGGCTCAGTAAGGGAGCCACCCAGTGCATGCTGAGGGCCCGGTCACCCCATCCCAGGGACGCACCAGGTCACCAGCTGCCCACTAGAGGGCGCCCACACTGCCTGACGTGGCCAGGGAGGACCCTCCTAGGTCTCTCTCTACTAGTGCCAGCATGGTTTAAGGCAGAATCAAAATCCCCGCCTCAGAAAACATCTAAAAGTGGTAAAACATTGCTCAGAGAAAGCAAAGATCTAAACAAGCCAAAGGAGACAGATCCTGAGTGCGGGTCATAAAACTGGACGTTAGCTGACGTCCAGGCCCAGCCCCACACTTGGCACTGTCAGTGAGGATCTCAAGTTCATACTGGGTACAAAGCCCACAGAACACCGAAGTGATTTGTGAAGGAAGAGCAAGGCTGAAGGAGCCACGCCACAGGCCAGGCTTATCCTGAAGTAGTCAGCCCCATGTGGGAGGACTCTGAAGACGCTGAGAGAGGGTCCCTACGGAGCAGAGTCCAGACACGTGCACGCACCCCCACAGCTGTGCTCAGCAAAAGGCACCGGGGCGACGCAGAGGCAGGGGACAGTCCTTCCGGCAAGTGTGCTGGAGCCACCTGCAGAGCCGCATCCGTGGGTCACAGCCCCAAGTGAAAATCTAAAACTGTGCCAGCCTCTCAGAAGTGACACCAACACTGAGACCTATAAAGACAAACTGACTCAGGGGCTTCCCTGGAGGCCCAGTGCTTAGAACTCACACTTCCGCTGAAGGGGTGCATGTTCAGTCCCTGGTCAGGGAACTGAGATCCCACAAGCCGTGCGTGCATGCTAAGTCGCTTCAGTCATGTCAGACTCTTGGCAACTCTATGGACTGTAGCCCATCAGGCTCCCCTATCCATGAAATTCTCCAGAAAAGAATACTGGAGTGGGTTGCCATTTCCTCCTCCAGGGAATCTTCCTGACCCAGGGATCGAACCTGCACCTCCTGCGATTCCTGCACTGCAGGCAGATTCTTTACCGTTGTGCCACTGGGGAAGCCCCACAAACCAAGAGATGGGGCAAAAAATAATGAA
The DNA here is from genome assembly GCA_007570785.1 of Antilocapra americana. Taxonomy (NCBI): domain Eukaryota; kingdom Metazoa; phylum Chordata; class Mammalia; order Artiodactyla; family Antilocapridae; genus Antilocapra; species Antilocapra americana. Next base: position 1,485,817 of record ML664152.1, read on the forward strand.
AAGAACAAACAGATAAATCTAATCTCATCAAAGTTACAAGCTCGCGCTCTTCTAAGTCACTTAACACAATGAGAAGATGAGTCCTGGACTGAAAGACTGTCCGGCGGAGGAGGCGTGTCCAGAGGACATAAACTCTCAGGAGCAGTGAGCCCAGTAAAGCAAAGGCGTGAGGTTGGGACAGATTCCTCACACAAGAAGACACAGGGACAGCAGGCGTGCCTACAAGAAGATGCTCCAGGGTGCCCATCATCAGCAGGACGCAAACTAAAGCCAAGGAGACACAGCAACACCACTGTGGGGACGGGTACAGCAAGAGGGCCGAGGTGCCAGGCACCGGTGGGGACCCACACCCTAGGGGGGTTACATGGGGCAGCCACCATGGCAATGTGTGGCAGTTCCCTGTGACACACACTCTGCCACCCCACCCAGGTACTGACCCATGGCAAATGGAAGCATGTGGCTGCGGACCTCGCATACAAACCCCACGGCCACCTTTCCATAACAGCCCCAAGTGCCCGCCTACCCAGAGAAACTCTATTTGGCCACAGGACGGTGACTCTCAAAACACTGACGCTGAGTAAGTGGATCGGACAAAGTCCTGGATTCCCTTTATGTAAAATTCTAAGAAGTGCCAACATCTGCAGCAACAGAGCAGGTCAGTGGTGGCCTGGGAACGAAGGTGCAGAGTTGGGGGCCTGTAAAGGGGCTGACAGAGCCTTCACGTCTTGCCTGAGGCAATGGTTCCAGGGGTGGACATGTAGGTTGAAACTTCTCAAATTGTGTGTTTCAAATATGTGCAATTTAGATAACTAACAAGGACCTACTGCATAGCACACGGAACTTCACTTAACTAACATTCTGTGATAACCTATATGAGAAAAGAATCTGAAAAAGAATGAATAAATGTACACAGATAACTAACTCGCTGTGCTGAATACCTGAAATTAACCCAACATTGTACATCAACTCTACTTCAGTAAAATAAAAAATGTGCAGTTTATCATATGTTGATTACACTTCAGAGCAAAGGCAAACCAAAAAATTAAGCCAGACCCATCATGGAGCTATCAAGGGGTCTGGGATGCACCGACTGGGGCCCCAGGCAGCAGAGCATAGCAAAGCGGGGGTGGGGCATATACCTCTCACAATGCTGGGGCTCTGGCAGTACCCTCAGTGGCTCTGTGACAAGCGTAAAAAGCACACGCACCCTGAACATGGGGTATGACCGGTGGGACCTGGCCACAGTGGTCAATTCTCAAGTCTGTTCTTTCCTGCTTCTAGGTTGGCTGCATCAAACATGTAATATTTCAGTAGTTTTTAAAAGTGATAAATGCTCTTCTCCAAAATAAAAAAAAAAAATCTATACAATTTTCTAAACCTACTAAGTGTTGCAAACAGAGCTCTACAGGTATCTCCTAAAGACTCCAGTCCCCGGTTACCCATCAGACACTGACCTGGGCACCACTGTGAGGGACTCTGGAGGTGTTGGTAAGGCGCTGACGTTAAGGTGGGGAGAGTGTCCTGGGTTATCGGGGTGGAACCCAGTCATCACCTGAGGCCCCCAAACAGACGAAGAGGCAGGAGGGAAGGTCAGGGACTCAGAGCAGGAGAAGGACCCCCTGACGGGGCTGTGCCAGGACCGGAGGAACACAGTGGTCTCTGGAGCCTGAGGATGACCCCTGGCTGGCAGCGGTGAGGACCTGGAGCCTCGGTCCTGCAGCCCCTGGAAGTGGGATCCTGCCAGCTCCCTGAGTGACAGGAAGCCAGTCTCCCCGGAGGGAAGGCAGCCATGGGCACGGTGCAGGATGAACTTCCGCCCGAGATGGTGAGGGGGCCTCCAGCCCTGCCACAAGAACTCACTCTGTGGGTACCTGTCACACAGCGATGGGCGGCTGTGCACAAGTGCGAGGTCCACTTCCCAGCATGTCCTGGGCGTCCAGGCCTGAGCACCCTCTGGGCCCAAAGGCTGCCTAGCTCTGCAGAGGTCCAGTCAGAGGCACCTTGGCCCCCCTCAAAACCAGCTCCCGTGTTCTGGTGACCCCCTGCCCCCAGGCTGGGGGGTGGCAGTACCCTCATGTAATATTTCCTGGGGGTTCCTGTAGCCCCCAGGAAAGCAGGAAATGAGAGACGACACAGGAAGACCACGTCCATGGGACAGCAAGGGGGCAGGGTGTGTGCGGAGCCCCCAACAGCGGGGCATCCACATGACAGACGGGAGCCCCTCACCTGCCACACACATGGGCCCACATACTGTCTGCACATGCACACACCAGGGACACACACCAACAAGACACACACATGCCATGAACACACACACCCATGAACATGCACACAACCACTAACATACACACACACCACCTCGGCAGGCTTTACCTCCTAATGACGACATCGTGGTTGACTCCTCTACTTCCTCAGTTCTCAAATCCTCCTCATTCCCGACTCCGGCCAAGGGTGGAGAAGTCACTGGAGGAGCCTCGGGGAGCCTGGGTCCCAGGGACGTGCCCTGGTAAGAGTGGGAAGCAGCTCCGTTATTCAGTGACACGTGTGGCCCGTGTGCTGTCAGGTTTACACACGTTTGGTTGTAAAATAAGATTTTACAACAGTTAAGAAGAAACCACCAGGGACTCCATCTTTGACAAGAAGCAGCTCCAGGCCCCTCCAGGGCCGTTTGCTTCTGAGCAGCTCACATGGTGGGGGTCTCCTTGCCCTGAAACCCCCATACCTGGAGGGGTGGATGGGAGCCTACCTTCCCTCATCCCCCACTCAGAGCCCAGGGCGGCCCCTCGGAACTCAGGGAGGCTTGGCTCCTGCTGGTCCTGACAGTGACGGGCTCGTGGCATCACACGCACCAGAGGAGGGGTGGCCGCCCGTGCCCCCCGCGAGGGTCCTGACCTGGCACCCAAGGCCGGTGATTCCACCTGCCCCATCCCAACACAAAGGGCCGATTCTGCTCTGCAAACTCACTTCCCTGTTCCCAGAGAACCTGGGGCTTCGAGGGCTCTGCCCTGAAAACTCACTTGCCTGTCCCTGGGGTCCCCAGGGTTCTAGGGCTCTGCCCTGAAAACCCGCTCCAGTATTCTTGCCTGGAGAATCCCTTGGGCAGAGGAGCCTGGTGGGCTGTTGTCCATAGCATCGCACAGAGTCAGACACGACTGAAGCGACTTAGTATGCATGCATTCATTGGAGAGGGAAATGGCAACCCACTCCAGTAATCTTGCCCGGAGACTCCCAGGGACAGAGGATCCTGGTGGGCTGCCGTCTATGGGGTCGCAGAGTCAGACACGACTGAAGCGACTTAGCAGCAGCAGCAGCAGCCCTGAAAACTCACTTCCCTGCCCTGGGGCCCTCGGGGCTCCGAGGGTATGTGCACAGGCATAGGTAAGATGCTCCCTGAACTCCCTGTACACACTCAGGGCACACTCCCTAGGGATGCTGCTCCGGAGACGGTGCTGTCCACGTGCTGGAACCGGTGTCCCCACAAGGCTGGTCCGCTGAGCGTGCAGCCCCTGGGGCAGACACAAGGCCTCCCTTACACCCAGAACCCTCTGATGTGGGCGAGGTCCTCAGGGATCCCACATCAGTCGGTCACGCTGACACTCCAGACCCCGTGGCTGTGGGAGAGCGGAGGCCTGGAGAACCACAGGGGTGCACAGAGGGTGCTGGGAGACTGAATGTGCCCAGGACCAGGCCTGCACAGCGGCTTCCGCACGGCCCCTCCGACTCCTCCCCGCGGCCTTGGCCGGATTTTTTGGAGCTGGAGCTGGCAGGGGCAGCTGGCTAGCTAGCGCACTGCAGGCGGGATGACTCCCTCTCTGACCACCCTCCCCAGTCTGTTGAGAGGCTGCATGGCTGCTGCACTTGACGCCCTGGGACCAGCATGGTGGGGACACTGCTGTCTCCGTGGTTTGTGCCCGGGGCCCCTGGGTAGACAGCTGAGGACAGGCCACGTGACAGGCTGTGGGTACCACTCACTGACACTGTCCAGGGGTCTGCCAGGCGCCAGAGCCAGCACTGCTCTAGCAAGTGCAAAGCCAGGGAGCCCCTGGAATCAGGGGGTCCGCTGACCACTCACCCCAGGGCAGCTCAGCACTCCACCTTGTCACGGCCCCGTGACGCCCGAGCCCTGGAGGAGGTGACACTAGGGGTGGGGTGGGGGTGGGACACATGGTGGGTCCTGACGGGAGAAGGGGGCATCCTTGTCAATCCCGAGATGCCCCAGCCTGTGTGCTATTCCAGGCAGTGGGGCTACACAACAGGGACACCCCTGGGACCCCTACGGCCCCACTAGCTGACAGGAGATGCAAACACAGACACCCAAGAAGGCCTAGACCAGGCCCCAGGCTGAAGAGGACACTCCCTCCCAGGAGGGAGTGCAGAAGAGAAGGCACAGCCCTGACTCAGCCTGAGTCCAGTCCCCAGTTTCCAGCGGGAATTTGTCCTGAGAAGTCACACACACATGTGCACAGGTGTGCCTGATGCCTCATCCGCAGTCCCCAGCACTCACCAGCTCCTCCCGGAGATGCTTCTGGGTCTCCACGAGCCCGCTGCCCAGGTCTCCGGATGCCTGTGGGGTTGACAGCAAACAAGTGGATGATTGAAGCCCCCAGCCCTGGGAACTCAGGGTCAGGGGCAGGGCAGGCCATAAGGAGTCAGCCAGTCATCGACAAGGCTCGTGTCCATCAGACCTCTTAGGATGAATGGCGTTTAGGAAACCAATGTAGCCCCTGGCCAGACACCCAAAGATCTGCTCAGAGGGTACCCCTTCCTCTCCTGTCCCGGGACACTATCCTGGGAAATGGCCTGGAGGGGAGGCCCCGCACAAGGACCCTCGGGGCCAAGACACGGCTGCAGGCCCCACTCCCTGGACCAGACACTGCATGCGCTGGACCGTCTCCCAGTTCACAGTGCTGGGCTCACAGGAGCTGCTGGGACCTGGGGCCGCCCTGGCGACACAGGTCTTCTGCCCATCCGCCCTTCACACAGAGAACTGGTGTGTCTTCTGCCTTAGGCCCCAGGCACTGGTGCTTGCATACACGTGACAGCGCACACATACATTTCTTGCTCTGGAAACTACCAGTGATGCTGTCATCCAATGGGCGCCCCAGGCATGATTTTTAACTGTTATGTTCCATGCCTGTTTCTATCTGGAAAGTTCCAGGCAAGGGCGGCTCACCTGGGGGTCCCCAGGGTGACGTTATGGGCAGATAGAAACGGGATCACGGGTAACATCCACCCGAAGTGGCAACTGTCACAGACCTCTCTGGTCCCAATCATTTTGGGGCTTCTAGGAAAGGCCCTCTGTACCCTGGCCTGGGCCCCTCCTCCCACAGAGCAAAGGAGAAGGAGGGGACGGGGCCCCCTGCCAGAGCCAGGCAGTGGACACTCACCCCATCATCATCGTCGTCCTCGTCCTCGTCCTGGCAGTGCTGGGGGCTCACCTGAGCATCCCTGCGCAACCTCAGCTCTGAGATCAGACCCTGAACACAGAGGGAGGGGAGGGTCACCAGGGGTCCTGGGACAGAGGACCCCAACTCAGGCCGGGCCCAGCTCAGAGCCAGGCGTGTCTGAGGTTGGGTCCAGCAGTGACACCACAGGGCGTAATGTCACAGCAGGTGATACCACCCACTCCCTCTCTTCTCAAGGATGCTCATCATCCTCTAGGTGGTGCCATGCAATCCCTCATGTGGTCCCAGCGCTACACCGGGTGCCTGGACACAGCATGAGCAGAGAAGAGGTCATCAGAGTGCAGTGTCTGCGGAGGCGGTGTCCCCTCAGGGCATGAGGTGGACAGCACGGGGCAAGGGGAGGTCAGGGGCGGCCAGCACCTGCTGGCTAGTGTCCTGAACCATGAGAGTGGACAACAGCCTGTGGAGAGGACTGGGATTCCCACTCCGACAGGAAGCCTAAGGCAGGGCAGGGCAACGGCCAGCTGGGGCCTCCACTGCAAGGCGTCCTGTTCCCAGAGGGCAACGTGACTGTAGACCTCGGGCCGGTGTGTGAGGCCGCGGGATCCAGGCCTTCAGTGTCCTTTCTAGAAGCTTTCCTGCCTGGAGGCCCTGAGTGTTCACAAACGTTTGTCTGGTATTTCTTTTATCTTCTACTTAACATCTTCATCCATGGGGATGGATCACACTGCATCGCTTCTAAGGCACATTTTCACAGCTCTTAAAATGGGCCAGCCTAGGTGAGGAGCTGGTACACCTCCTGGATCAGGGGCCAGACGGTGACTGCTCTCAGCTCTTTGTTGCCGAAAGACCCGCTGCTCTGCGGCTGTGTCGGGACGCAAGCCAAGCCGGTCTGTGGACGTTGGGCGCGGGACAACCGGCCTGTGCGGGACACTGAGGCCTGTGCGGGACACTGAGACGGCCACGCCTCACAAACAGTCTTCTTTGTTTTTTTCCAACCACTGGAACTCGTAAAAGCCCTTTGAGGTTGCGGGCTGTACAAAGACTGGCAGCGGGTGGGATGTCCTGGGGGCCGCGTGCTCACTCAACCAGGGTGCGGTTTTCCCTCTGAGTGCCCTTCAGACTCCCTGTATCACTGACCTCCGTCACAGGGCCCTTCTGCTCCCACATGACAACAAGTGACTAACACCCGGACTGTCCCCATGAGCCCTTGTCTGAGGGCTCCACTCTTCTCCCAGGCTCAGCTCAGGCCACCTCCTCCAGGAAGCCCTCTTAGACTCCCTCTCAAGGATCAGCACCTCCAGGGGCCAGGTCTGCCCAGCTCCATATTCCCCTAGGCACCTCTACTTCCACTGATAGTGAGGTCTGTGTGTGCACGTCACATTTGTGGCACATGTGCAAATGGATGTGTGTGTGTGCATGAGTGTATAAATGTGTCATGCAGGCATGCACACAGTTGTGTATGCAGCTGCATCCATGTGCTCGTGCGTGTGTGCACACGTGTGTGCGTGCATGTTCAGGCATAAACGCCTGCTCCTGGGAGGCGGATGAGGTCAGCTGGCCCAGGTAGAGGGCTGAGGGAGACCCTGGCACCCCCAGCTACCATGAAGTCATTGTGTCCCCAGTACAACTCCCAGCCAGGCCTGTGAGGAGAGGTGGGGGGCAGGCAGGAGGCTTCAGCTCCACAGTGCACTATGACACACCTTTCCTCAAGCAATCTCAAGGGCTGACCCACTGCTGGGCTTCCCAAAGCTGCCCTTGCCTCACCAGCCGATGGGGGAAGGGGTACCAAGTCACCAACAATGGTTTCCTAATGCTGGTCAGTCTCCGTACACAGGCCATCTTTACCATTTTTCCCATTTGACCACAGCTTATTCCAGAAGCTCAAGGGCAAAAGAGCCTGTGGCTTCGTGGTCGAGGCCCATCCTGCCTGGGGAGCCCGCAGCTCTGACCCCAGCACCACGGCTTCGGCGGCTCAGGTCTCAGACGCAGGACGCCCAGAGGTTCCAGAAGGTTTGGCAGGATGGACTGGTGAGGCCTCCAGGGGAAGCTGACAGCCCAGGGGGCGGAGGGTGGGGGAGCGTGGGACAGGGCCAGCCCTGCTGTCCAAGGCCTGCCCCCTGGCTGGCGGGTGGCTGCACTGCAGGGGCGAGGTGGCTGCATCTTCCCAGAAGTGACCGGGCACAGAAGCGCCGGCTCCATCTGAGGTCAGTCCGTGGCTCCAGCTGAACCAGAGCAGATGCCGCGTCCACAGCTGAGCCCAGCTGCTTCTGCCCCTTCATATCCAACTCTACCTCTGCCTCCCTCAGTCCCCTGTCACTGCCCCCCACAGCAGAATGCCACTGTCTTTTTCGGGATCTTGAACCATCTGGCAGATCCTTGCAAGGTCCACAGTTAGAGTAGGGCTGGCCCCTCCTCACAGCTCTGTTGGGGAGCCCAGGCTGTGTCCAGGGCTGGGATCCTGGGGCGGGGCAGAGGACAGCCTAGCTGATGGCTCAGGACTGTGCAGAGGGCTCAGGCAGCAGGTATCGGGGTTCCTGGCACCATGCAGCTTGTGGAACCCAGGGGCAGAACCCAGCTGAGGTGCGGGAGGCTGAAAGGGGCTGGTGGCAGGCAGCCCACCCATGGCTGGAGCTCTGGTCTGAAGAGGCATGGGCCACCTGGCCTTGAGGAGGGCATGTGGCGGGGGCGGTGTTTGCTCCACTCCATGGAGAAGTGTCCTCCCCGCCCGCCCCCTGAATCCAGAGATGCTCCAGCCATCGTGGAGGGTGGTGAGCTGCCAGGAGTGTCGTGTGGAGGGCCTGTTTGCGGGACGGTACACGCGGGACGTGTGAGTGCTCAGAGCATGCCTGTAAGGGGGCACAGGCTGGGAGCAGGAACTCAGTGATTACAGCTGCTCTCCTGCGTGGGCAGCACACAGGCACCCCCACTCTCTGGGTGCCAGCACACCACCACCTGCAGGAAACATAAGCCTTTCTGGGCTTAAAAAGGCAGGGGGGTGGCCCCTGGGCTCAGGGCAGAGGCAGTAGAGTGTTGGGGATGGAAATTCTCAGGCTACCCAGCTGAGGGTGGTGCTGAAGAGGGAACAGGCATTCCCAGATGACAGAGACTCATCAAGATTGAGATTCCAGGGGGAGGCACGAGGGGCCAGAGGTTAAGATTCCAGAAAGCTCGGCATACCCCGGGGGACCCTGCGAGGCAGCAACGGGGGGAAGGGCCACAAGGCTCCTGCAGGTACAGGTTGGGGCAGCGGACGTCTGGACATGACTGTCCCCACACTGATACTGCCCGTGAGGCCAGGTGGCCACAGGTGCAGGCCAGCAGGGCTCTGGCCCCCACGCTGCCAGCCATCAGGGTGGCCGCTCAGCAACCAGGACTCGGCTGGAATGGGGAGCCGAGGAACCAGGTCCCCCGCCAACTGGCTTGCCCACTGGGGCTTGAGCCATGGTCAGCTGGGGAGACATCAGCAGCCCAAAGGTCACCGGGCCCTCTGCAAATGCTGGATGGGCTTGACAGATGTTATGAAACCCAGACTGCTTGAAATCTGCCCTGTCGCTGCCTCACTAGGGCCCTGTTCTTAGAGCCGTGTGCAGACGGCCATAGCTCCATGCTGTGAAAGCGTGCCCCTCGTCACCGGTGCTGGGGCTGCCTCCCCGGGACCCCCCTCTGGCAGTCCAGGGTTCTATGGGCCCCCTCACTCACCCCTTCTGCTCCTGGAAGGGCCGTGCCCCGGCCCCAGGCCATGGGGCTGAACGCACTTGTACAGGGGTGGGTGAACTGCAGCCCCTATGGACCTGACTGCCCCGCCTCACCCCCACCTCCCCTTCCTCTGCTGGCTGACCCCCAGGCTGCCTGATCCCTTGTCACCTACCCTAGCTGTCACTGTGACTGGGCCACACCACCACTGTCCCATTCTCCACATGTCCTGGACCAAGTGGCATCTCACCAGTTTCCTGTATGAAGCCCCAGCTCCTGGACTATTTACATGAAATTCTATTAAAAGCATCCCTGCCCCTATTTCTTTCAGTCAATGGCATGCCTACTGCAGGACTATGAACAGGTTACATTACCCGTTCAGGTCACTTCAGATGATTGACAGACGGGTATTGGGAAGAACTGGTGACCGTGACCTTGACTGCCCCGAGCTGCCCTCAGTCAGCAGCAGCAGTTTGGTGTGGCTGGACTTGGGGGCCACAGCAGGAGAACTGGGGGTGTCAGAGGTCACCAGCATTTTCCCTGCCTGCTCTGCTACCATCCTCTGCTCTAAGGATGCCAAAACCTAGTGAGGCTCTTGGGCATCTCTTCGCTTCAGTGGATCAATCACTTCTGAAGATCCAACCAGTTCATCCTAAAGAAAATCAACACTGAATATTCATTGGAAGGGCTGATGCTGAAACTGAAGTGCCAATACTTTTACCACCTGATGCAAAGAGCCAACTCATTGGAAAAGACCCTGATGCTGGGAAAGATTGAAGACAAGAGGAGAAGGGGACGACAGAGAATGAGATGGTTGGATGGCATCACTGACTCAATGGACATGAGTTTGAGCAAGCTGCAGGAGATGGTAAAGGACAGGGAAGTCTGGTGTGCTGCAGTCCATGGGGTTGCAAAGTGTCAGACACAACTGAGCGACTGAACACTTTTTATATAATGTGGCCAGCAAAGCCACCTGCTGAGGCAAATTCACAGCCTCCAGCCCCATCGTCACACAGCAGAAGCAGTGAAGGTTCAACATGAGGAGCACAGTGGGAGCACGGTTGGGGGAGCCCAAGCCAGTCCTGTCCTGGCCCCCTGTCAGTTTCGGACGAGGGTCCCGGGGTCTGGACAAACACATGACTAAACCTCAGCGTAAACCTGGGTAAAGAGGAAGGTGGCTTCATACAGAGAAAAGCAGACAGGAATGAGAACACAGGGGCATTTCCAACAAAGAGAAACTAAGTCAAGAAAACTAGACTGCAGACTATCTGAAATAGTTAAGAGAAAGAAAGGATGAGGTCAGGAAACACTGAAAAAGCACTGAATTAATGTTTTAAGCAAAACACTATAGCAACTGGGTGGAATTAGGGATTTCCTAAAAGATATTTATTACCAATTAAGCTCATGGAGAAGAATGAACCTGAAAACACCAAGGATGCTCATAATTTTGGGGAGAAAACAACAAAGGCCCTGTGAGTATCTTCAGAACAGGTGCCAGGCCGAGCGTGGGGGTCAGCGAGGGGCTGAGCACCTGCTTGAGACCACTAGCCGTGGCACTCTGCTCACCCTACACCCCGAGCTCTGTGCTCACCTCTGCCAAGTTTTGCCTGTCACACACGTGAGTGGTTCTTTCCCAAGAAGCTCAGTTCAGAAAGACTGACAAACCCTATCCTAAGCTGACCATGCTACTCCTCCCCAGACAACACACTTCACCTCTCACACGGCTGGAGGCTGATCAAACACCCACAGAGAGATTCCTGGAACTGGAGTCTGAGGAACAAAGGGGCCACACTGCACTGGACTTCACTGGAAGTGACCAGGCAACATCACGGGGGACAGCAACTTCATGGTAAGCAGGGCCCCAGTCAGACACAAAGGGGATTATAAGGTCGTTCCAGTCCCCTCTGCTGTCTCTCTAACCTTCAAAGATTTTTCTGGGTGTCTTCTACAGGCCAGATTTAACCACATAAACAGTTCAAATATCCCAATTGTTGAAAAAAAAGACAAAAGAAAAACTGGGGAATAAAATTTACAGTGTATAAGACAAATGATCAGTATCATTCATATATAAAGAATTCAGACAAACTAATAAGAAACAATTGAAACCATTAAAACAAAAATGCAAAGGACATGAACAGACACAGAAATACAGATAACTAGTAAACATGTGAAATGCAAATGCAAATTAAAACACCCAGACACTGTGAGTCTACATATATGACTAGCAAGTGTGTCTTGCAGAGATACTGCAGTCTGGCAGGGCTGAGGAAGAGGCACCTGGGTGTCCTTGGCACAGAAAGGTGGTGACCTCCATTCGCACCGTGAGACAGGCAACCCCTGTCCCCACCTGCATGTGAGCAACTTTTCAAGTGTTAACAAATATAGAACTCAGGGCGGCGGGGCAGGCGCCGGCGGTGGGGGGGGGGGTTCCAATCTAGAAAAGCCTGGGAATTCTCGCAATAAATCACCAGTAAACACAGCCCCTCTCCTATGGCACGGCTCCCTCTGACTTATCTCCACTTCATCAAGTTTGGGGATCAAAATGAAAACACAAAGAGGCTCAGTTTGGTATCAAAGTCCTACTGGCTCCCAAACCCCTTGGGTGAAAGTTCCTGCCAAAGGTGAAAGGTCAGCTTTCAGAAGCAAGTCACCAGGACTTAGAACAACGTTAACCAAGCAGCCTTTGTCCGGGCAATAATTAACTTTCTGTCCCCTGTGGACACCTCCCCCACTAGCACACACAAGGAACCCTGTCTGAACTGCTTGGTGGGCATGCCAGTTGCAGTGTTCAAAGTCAGGGACCTGCTGAGGTCTGAGGGTGGGCATGCAGTGTTTCCAGGAGGCAGGATTCGACTAAAGGTCCCGAGAAGCGTGGGCACTGAGGACCCAGGAGAAGGATTCCACCTGCCTGCCCCCAAAATGAAGGCTGGGTCTGGGCCTGGGGGAAGGGCTTCCCTGGGGAACACGATGTGGACTGTCACTTGCCAGTCGCCACCAGGGGAATTCTGCCCCTGCTGCTCTGAGGAGGAGGCTGCCCTGGGGCTCACCAGCCACGAGGCCACTGCAGTTTGGCAAAAACAACCAGCACGATGAAAGCTGGTGCATGGCCTGAAGCCTCTGGTCCAGCCGGGGTGGTGCGCAGATGGCCCCCAGGCAGGCGCACACTCAGCGCTCCACTGCTGTTCTGAAATTCTTTCACTGTTTTTGGTGTGTTGACAGGAGAACAAAGCCCCTGCTCACTGATGGGGGGGCGGGGGGGCCCCGGAGCCCAGGGGCACCACGGGGCACCACCCACCCATGTGAAGAGGCATACGCACAGACAGGGTGGGGGCCTGGAGGTGGCAGACGTGGGCATCCCGTGAAGGCAGTGCTCTCAGAGCAGCAGGGAGGGAACGGCCAGAGGCAGCAGGGTGGGCCAAGGGTCCTGATGGCTGTATAACCCGGGCTTGGCCTGTCCCTGGAGCTGCTGCCGCAGCAGGCAAAAGTAGCCATCACCCATCCCCAGCTCCCCACCCCCTGCCTCGAGCGCGGAGGCCATCAGTTACCTGGAACTTTTCAGGGTCCGCTCCGCCGGCCTGGGCCACGAAGAGGCGGGCGTCCGGCTCCAGCTGCAGGCTGTGCAGCGAGTTCGCCAGAGGCTGGCTCTGGACCTCTTCACAGTCCACGAAGAGCCTGGCGTGCGCGCCATCCACGCTGAGCGCCAGGCGCGTCCACCGGCCGTCCAGCGCGGGCAGCTCGAAGCTGGCGGCTGTGCGCGTGTGGGTGGCTCCCGGCTCCGCGTACAGCAGCTGCACGCGCTGTCGGCCCCCGCGGGCCGCCATCAGCTTCAAGCCCACCGAGACCACCGCCTGCGCCGAGTCGGTGACGGCAAAGAGCACGCCTGCGCGCGCGGAGGCCGGCCGCATCCTCGCCAGCAGCGAGAAGTCCTGGAAGAACGTGCTGGGCAGCAGGCGCCGGGCCGCCTGGCCTCCGCCGCTGCCGTCCTCGCCGAACTCATAGGCGGGCCCCACGTCGGGGTCGTGCACCACAGCCACCCGCCAGGGCGGGGGCTCCCCAAGCAGCTGCTGGAGCCCCACCTCCACGACCTCGCCCTCTGCGGAGAGAAAGACGGCAGTGAGGCCGCGCCCACTGGGGAAACCAAGGCCCAGGCCCTCTTAGGCCTGCCTCCTCCACCACCCCAGCCAGGACAGACAGCCACCTGTTCCTTCAGGCACCATGCCCACCCCCATGGGCTCGCTGCTCCAGGTGGGGCGCAGAGACCCTCTGAAACCAGCCTGGCAGGAGAGGCAGGGGCGGGGCCTGCTGTAGCCCCCCTCCCTAAAGTTAGCACAAGGGGCTGGATCCAGCCTGCACCCCCAGCCCCCTGCTCAGACTCCACACTGGTCCTTGGTCCCCGCCCCGACTCCCACACTTGAGTCGCATGCCATACCTGATATACAAACGAGAGATTCGCACAGGGGTGCCCTGAGCTGAGTCCACACTAGGAACAGCCCGGAAATGCTTATACTCCCAAGAAGGGAGAGGCTAAGAGGGCTGCAGTTCCTGGGGGCCCCTCTTAGCCTTGCTGTCTCCCTGTCTGCCAGCACGGAGTGCAGCAAACCCCACCCAAGCCTCCCAGCCCTGTGGGTTTCAGCCAGTGGTAGCTGTTTGCAGGGCTCATGCTCATTGCCCTGTGTTCCTGCTGGGTGCCACAACCACCACCAGCCTGGACAGGGCTGGGTGAGGGGGGAAGGGAGGGCAGCTTTCTCCCTCCCCCACTGCCCACGCTCCCCACCCCACGCAGTTTCATCCTTCCTCTCAAACTTTCCGTGGGCTCATGTCCCTCCCCCTCCTCGGCTGGTCAGTGTCACAGGCACACATCCTCCAGCGATACCCAACTGTATGGAGCCCCCTTGGTGGCATGGGCTGGGGCCATGACACAGCCCTGGTGCCTGGACCTGCCCGAACGGGGCTGCTTCCCAGGCGTGCAGGTGCCACGAGCAGCCCAGACTGGTGACCTCTGGGACCAGGGGCATCAAGGCTGGGGGAAAGCAGGGCCTACCTCTCTGCCCAGGGATTGTGGTCGCCGCCCAACACAGGACAGTTAACACCAGCTCTGGGAGAGGCCTGCTCACCAGTGACTTCCCCAGATACCCACATTGCCAGGCAGAGGGGCAAGGACCCTCCAGGCCTTTCCTCTCAAGGCCCTGCCCCCACAACCTGGGTGGGCTCTGCCCCCAAAACGCGATGCACAGAGAAGCTCTTCTGGGAGGCAGCTGCTGGCGTGTGGGCGTCCTAACTAAGCTGAGTATGCACACAGCTGTGTATGCAGGCGACATTGCGGCCCTGTCAGAGTGTCTGTGTGTGGTAGGGCCTGGAGTCCAGCCCCAGAGTGCAAGGTCAGTCTGGCCCGGACTCCCTGGAGCAGAGGGAACAAATGCTGGACCCCAACTTCTGAAGACAAGTCGTGTCTCTCAAAGAGCCCCCAGAGAACAAACTATGAGAAGAGAAGAGACCAGCAGCACCCACGCGAGGATGAGGGTTTGGGGTACCTGCCAGACTAGCCCCACCACGACAGCAGCGTCTTGCCTCCGCACAGCCCTGACTTCCCGCCTTGTGGACTCCCCTTCAGCCTCATTCTACCCCTTGCAGGTGAGATTCTTATGCAGATGAAAAGCAGGGAACTGCCAGGGCAGAGGCACCCGAGGAATAATGGGCTGCTTCAGCACCTGCCCAGGGCAGATAGACCCTCACCGGGGGGGGGGGGGGGGGGGGGCAGGGGACCTTCCCAAAGACCCCGGGCTCTGGGAGGCCAAATGTCACTTTCTGCTCACAGACGGACACCACCATCCACCCAGATGGTGTGGCTGTTCGGTCCCTTTGCATCAGACATGCCCGGGACTCCAGTGTCCACTCTAGGAGATACCCTAAGAACAAGGGCCTTCAGCGGCCTGAGTGCCAGCATCCCTGGTGCCCCATCTCAGCCGTCCCCGAAGTTAAGCATGGATGTACCCCAGCTGCACACTTCCTCCTGAGCAGCTAGAATTTTTCCAGGTTGATTAAGGATGCTGAGACACAACAGCCCTGGGCCCTTGGCTGGAAGACAATAGCCTGATACAGAGACAGCCCCAGGGATCCCAGAGATGCATGAACAGCTCCTTCCCAAAGTTCTCCCATTTCCTCTCCATTGCAATTCTCCATGGTTCCCATCGGGAGTAATCTTCAGAATGCCACGGCCCTGAGATCACTGCTCCAGTCTCCAGTTACAGGCATCTTGAGCAGGGATGGGGGTGGGGGGGTGGATGTAGCCACACCTCCATGCAGATCTGGCAGCTGCTGGGCTGGAGACGCTGGGCTGGAGGCGCTGGCCTGAGGCCTTGGCCCAGCTGTCTCGGGGTGGAAACCAGCACCTTTCCAGCTAGCGGGTGCCTGAGCCAGGCTCTGAGAGCTCCAAGGAGCTCCCTGCTGGGAACACAGTGGGTGGCACCTAGGCAAGTGGGTGCCCTCTGGATAGCCACACCCGCCTCAGATCAAGGAATCAGGGGACTTGCCTAGTTGAAGACAGTTTCCCTTCTAGCAAACAGACCAGCCAGGGCCCAGTGGGGTTTAGCCCAGGTACATAAGGCTGGCTCAACATAGCTATGACAAACCTAGAAAGCGTATTAAAAAGCAGAGATATCACTTTGCCAACAAAAGTCGGGATAGTCAAAGATATGGTTTTTCCAGTATTCTTGTTTCGATGTGAAAGCTGGATCATAAAGAAGATTGAGCAGCAAATAAATGATACTTTCAAATGGTGCTGGAGAACACTCCTGAGAGTCCCTTGGATGGCAAGAAGATCAAACCAGTCAATCCTAAAGGAAATCAACCCTGAATATTCATTGGAAGGACTGGTGCTGAAGCTGATGCTCCAATACATTGGCTACCTGATGTGAAGAGCTGACCCATTGGAAAAAAACCCAATGCTGGGAAAGATTGAGGGCGAAAGGAGAAAGGGTGACAGAAGATGAGGTGGTTGGATGGCATCACTGACCCAATGGACATGAGTTTGAGCAAGCTCCAGGAGATGGTGAAGGACAGGGAAGCCTGCAGTCCATGGGATCCCAAAGAGTCGGACACAATTTGTTGACTCAACAATATTTGAAATCAGTTAATGGAAACCATCACATTAGTAAGCTAAAGAAGAGGAAATCACACAGTCATATCGTAAATGCAGAAAAAGTATTTCATAAAACCCTACACCTATTATGATAAAAACCTTCAGTAAACTAGGAATAAAGGTGAACTTCCTCAACTTGATAAATACTTTTTAAAAAGCTACAGCTAACATCATACTTACTGGTGAGAAATTTGAAGCTTTTTCACTAAAACCAGGTACAAGGTAAGGATGCCTCCTCACCACTCTTTTTCAACATCATAGATAATGCCATAAGATAAGAAAAGGCAATAAAAGCACATAGGTTGGGGAGGGAGAAATAAAGCTGTCAATCTGCAGATGACATGAAAATCAAACTGTAGAAAATCCAAAATAATTATTCAAAAAAGACTCCTAGAAGTAGTGATTATAGCAAGTTTGTAGGATATAAGATTAATGTACAAAAGTCAATCATTTTCCTATATACCATCAATGAACAAGTAGAATTCGATATTAAAACATTATACTATTTACATTAGCACCTCCAAGATGAAATATTCCTATTTATACTACACAAAAGTATGACAAATATATGCACAAGAGCTACATGAGGAAAACTAAAAAACTCTGACAAAAGAAATCAAAGAAGAACTAAACAAATGCAGAGATATTCCATGTTCATGGATAGGAAGATTCAATATTGTCAAGATATCAGTTCTTCCAAACTTGACCTACAGATTCAATACAATCCCAATAAAAATCACAGCAAGTTATTTTGGGGGCTTTCAACAAACCAACTTTGAGTTTATACAGAGAGGAAAAGACCAACTCAATACCTGAAGGAGAACAAAGTTGGAAAAGTGACACTATCTGGTTTAAGACTTACTAAAGAGCAGAGACATTACTTTGTCAACAAAGGTCCGTCTAGTCAAGGCTATGGTTTTTCCAGTAGTCATGTATGGATGTGAGAGTTGGGCTATAAAGAAAGCTGAGGGCCGAAGAATTGATGCTTTTGAACAGTGGTGTTGGAGAAGACTCTTGAGAGTCCCTTGGACTGCAAGGAGATCCAACCAGTCCATCCTAAAGGAGATCAGTCCTGGGTGTTCATTGGAAGGACTAATGTTGAAGCTGAAACTCCAATACTTTGGCCACCTGATGTGAAGAGCTGACTCATATGAAAAGACCCTGATGCTGGGAAAGATTGAGGGTGGGAAGAGAAGGGGACAACAGAGGATGAGATGGTTGGATGGCATCACCGACTCTATGGACATGAGTTTGGGTGGACTCTGGAAGTTGGTGATGGACAGGGAGGCCTGGCATGCTGCAGTTCATGGGGTGGCAAACAGCGGATATAACTGAGTGACTGAACTGAACTGATACAGCTATGGGAATCAAGACAGTGTGGTCTTGGCAAAAGAAGAGACAAGTAGATCAATGAAACAGAATAGAGAGCCCAGAAAGAGACCCACATAAATATAGCCAACCTTTAATTAAAAAATCAAACACAATATAATGGGGAAAAGATAGTCTTTCAACAAATGGTGCTGTAACATCTCAATATCACATGAAGAAAAAAAAGAAGAATCTAGACACAGACCCTACACCCTTCACAAAAGTTAACTCACAGTGGATCACAGATCTAAATGTAAAGTGCAAAACTATAAAACTCCCAGAAGATAACAGGGGAGAAATGCTTAAAGATAGTGCTTTGGCAATGACTTTTTAGATATAACACAGACACGATTCATGAAAGAACTGACAAGCTGGACTTACTAAAAATGAAAAACATCTGTTCTCCAAAAGACGCTGTTAGGAGAAATGAGCAGACAAGCCACAGACTGGGAGAAAAAAATAGTGCAAAACATGTATCACATGAAGGACTCTTATCCAAAATATACAAAGAACACTTAAATCTCAACAACAAGAACATGAACAGCTTGACTGAAAAATGCACAAAAGATCTAAACAGACACCTCACCAAAGAAGAGGTACAGATGGCAGATTGACAAGATGCTCCATATCAGCTGTCATCAGGAAAAGGCAGATTGAAACAAGTGAATTCCCTGGTAATTTGGTGGTTAGGAATCCTCATGTTCATTGCTGAGTGTATGGGCTCAGTCCCTGGTCAGGGAACTAATATCCCACAAGTCACATGGCACAACCAACAAATAACATAAAAGCAAAATAAAACAACAATGAGATATCAGTACACATCTACCTGAATGGCCACAATCTGGAATAGTGACAGCACCAAACGCTGGGGAAGATGTGGAGCGACAGGAATTCTCACCACTGCTGGGGGGTGCATGAAGAATGGTACAGGCATGTGGGAAGACAGTTTGGTAGTTTCTGAGGAAACTAAACATACAGGAAACAGCAATCATGCTTCTGGGCATTTACGCAAAGGAACTGAAACCTTTATCTGCACTAAAACCAACACATAGATGTTTCTAGGAACTTTACTCATAACGAGGGCTTCCTGGATGGCTCATTGGGTAAAGGACTCACCTGCAAGGCAGGAGCCACAGGAGATGCGGGTTCTGTCCCTGCGTGGGGAAGATCCCCTGGAGGGGGACATGGCAGCCCACTCTATGTTCTTGGCTGGAGAATTCCATGGACAGAGGAGCCTGGTGGGCTACAGTCCATGGGATCACAAAGAGTCAAATGTGACTGAGTGACTAAACAACAACAATAACTCATAACTGACAAAACCTGGAAGTAACCAAGAAGCCCTTCAGTAGGTGAATGAATAAATAAACTGCAGTCCATCCCTACAATGGAATATCATTCAGCTGAAAATAAGCTGTTAAGTCAAAAAGACATGGAGGAACCTTGAATGCATAATGACTAAGAAAGAAGCCAATCTGAAGAGGCTACAGACTGTTTGATTCCAACTATATGACTCTCTGGAGAAGGCACAACCATGAAGACAGTAAGAGGATGGCTGCTTTCCAGGAACTGGTGGGAGTGCAGGCAAATGGGTGGAGCACAGGATTTGCGGGCAATGAAGCTGCTCTCCAGCACTCAGTTTGCACTCTGGTGATTCTTACGGCGCACTGCAGGCTCATCAGTGACAGGTGTGCCCTCAAATGAGGGTGCTTACAGTGGGGCAGCAGATGGTGCACGGGACCTCTCTGTGCACCTCCTCTCAAGTTGGCTGTGAACCTAAAACTGCTCTAAAAAACATGGTCAAAACATCAGGCAAAGGATGACAAGAAAAGTAGGCAAATATTGCAACACCACATCAGATAAAACAGAATTCTAGATGAAAGCCACTAAGTGGGACAAAGGGGATGGTTATTTTGACAGCCCACCGAGACGTGGTAAGCCCCATCCCACCCTGTGCACGCAGCAAAAAGGGAGAGAGTCCTCACTCATGATGCAGGTCCTGGGGCTCTCTCCCTGCCCACTGTCCCATGACACGGGACATGACCACCGCAGTAAGACAGCCTGATCACGTGTCTAAAGAAAGGCCATCTTGTACCTTCCTCTCACACGGCAGTGATCATTGAGTCAAGGCTGTGGGGGTAGGGATCCTCACCCAGCAGCACAGAGAAGACACATAGAGGATGAGCATCTCAGGGACACACCAGGCTGGGAGTCCTCCTGAGAGGATGGCAAGGTGACCCACATCCCCGCGGACACGCCGACAGGTCTATAACACTCTAATCTGCCCACACGTGCACCATGGCTTTGGTGCTGCACAGTACCTGGCTGCGGGGACATGCAGCCAGCGGCCCTGCGGCTCAGGGAGGTGTTCAGGAGGAAGCCCTGTGCCGGGCCCCAGGGCCATAGGGGAGCCTACCGGCCTTGGGGAATGTTTCTGGTGATCTGGGAGAGAAAATGCCAACGGCATCCAAGCAGTCCTTGAAGAAGGCTCTGCACTCCACATGGGGTGTCGCCCAGCACCCCACAGGCCACACGGAGGCTCTTAGGCCGCATGCAAGTCCTTAACACAGATGTGAACATGTGTGGAACGAAGAAGTGGGGAGGATGAGAGGGCCCCCCTGCCCCCAGTGACCTGGGGGACGTCCCAGACTGGGCAGGAAGAGGGAGCTTTCAGAGACACAGAGCGTGGTTCCACGTCCACAAATTAAGTCTCACATACATGTGGGCGCACACACATGCGCACCAACACGCTAATGGAGCCGAGTAACAGGCTCCAGGATGTCGGTCCCGCAGCATCTGGAGCCTGGGGCTCTGCAGGCGTGACAGCTGTCCCAGCCCTCAGCATGGGGGCCCCACCAACCCCACCACGCCCTGAGCGGAGAGCTCGCCCACCAGGAGGGAGCCAGAGCAGCCTGGGAAGGGCCAGCCGACTCCACAGGCTTGACGGTGTAGGGAGGGTGGTCAGCCAAGCCTCCAGAGCTGAAGAGGCAGAAACCGAGCCTTCCCTGAGCCCAGGAGGAGCACAGCCCCCCACACCTTGCTTTTGGCCCCAAGAGGCTGACTTCAGACTTCTGACTCCAAAGGTTACACATCTATGTTCACTGGAGCCCCTGAGTCTGTGGTCATCTGCCCCCGCGGCCCTAGGACATACACATCACATCTGTGCCAGTCCACAGACGCTCCATCAGCTGCGCACTAAGTCCAGCCCTCTCCTATGAGGCCTAGACCTTGATGAGTGTGCTAACGACCAGCCTGGGACGAAAATCTAACACAGAGGAGAAGCAGCCCAGGATGAGATAAGCGCAGTGACCCCAGAGGCCGAAAGACAGGTGTGGGCAGCCTGGGGCCAGCGTGTGCCGTTTGCAGGAGGAAGGGCCACTCTGAGCTCTGGCCACTCTGCACTCGCCTTCCTCCAGGCTGAACCTGCTCATCTGCAAAATCTGCCCCTTCCAGGCGGGGCCTCCACCCCATCCCTCTGACCCCAGATAGGTCCTCACTCACTCACAGGGGGACAGCCCCCTCACTGGCCCACCTGACAGGGACCCAGAGGAACTGGAGTGGACATGTCCCGCTCTCCCTACATGGGGCCTCACTTGCTTTATTCTGAGGGTCTCCAACGGTATGCTGCCCTCACAGAGGGGGCAGGGACCGGGACACTCCCAGCCTGACTCTGATGGGCCAGGCTACCCAGTGGGGAGTGGGTGCAGCTCAGGGCCCAGCCTGACCGTGGACACAGACGGAGCTGGTGGGGCCTTGACGGCTGCAGCCACCCACTCCCCTACTGGCCATATGGCCCTGGGCTCCCTCCTGGCCACCTCCCTAAGCCACGGCCACTGGCTGCATGTCCCCACAGCCAGGTCCTGGCACAGCCCCTCCCTCACCACTCTCCCAGGGAGGGGCCGGGAGGAAGCAGGTCCAGGGAGGTGCTGTGATAGGCTGGACCCAGCTGCAGCCTCAGGCTGAAGCGCCAGGACCCAGCAACTGTCCACGCACCACCGACCACCGTGAGGGGGGTGGGCCTGTCTCTGCTGGGAGGTGGAGGAAGGACAGACGGGGGCGCTGGTGCCATGGAGGCGGGGGTGGAGCCCTACAGGGAGTCTGTGGGGGCCTGGAGAGGCAGCGGCTAGCACCTGTGCTTGGCCACCCCCCAGAGATGCCCTGTGCACCCCCAGCCCACCCTGGGGCCCCAACACACCAGCAGCCTGAGGAACTTAGTCAGTCAGAGACAGTCTCATCCCAGGGCCCCTTCCCCGGCACACAGGGGCAGAGGGACCATCCAGCCCAGTGCAGGGGGCCGGAGTGGGTGGGTGGCTGCCACCGAGAGGCCAGAGGTAGGGAGAATGCTCCGGCCCTGGGCCCGTGGGTTCCTGGGGCGATGGACATCTGAGTACAACAGAGACTCTCCCGGGCTTCCGCTCGGAACATGGCCTCCCTCACAGGCAGCAGCCCTGCCAGTGTGAGCAGATGTCCAGTGGGAAGTCCCTTCGGGCCACTCCTCAGGCCAGCTGTGGTCAAGGAAATTCCACACCCCACGCAGCCTGGCCGAGGCCTTGCCCACAGGAGGCCCACCCCACCCACCCCCAGCCCCAGGCCTGCTACAGCTGATCCCTGACCCAAAGGGGACCTAGGCCCTGCCCAAGGCCCAGCAGAAGGATGTGTGTATGTTCAGGGCCCTGGAGGGTATGCCTGGCCCCACTGTCACCCCCTACACTATGGGGCAGGAAGAGGGGGTTGGCCTTTGGGTGGGACTGGGGTCCTCCTGGAAGCATGCCTCCCTGCAGGGCTGCCCTGGCCCCATGGGCTTGGCAAGGACAGGGCAGAGAGGGCCCAGGCCAGCCCAGCATGCAGATGTTGTGAGCAGTGACTGTGGGGGGAGGGGGACACGTGGCTCACTGCAGACAATCCCCCTGCAGGGTGAGGTCAACATCCTCTGTGCCGACATACCTGGGCACAGCCCTGCTCTGCCCTCGGCCCTGCGCTCCGCACACACCTCAGACGCCCTCCTGGAGCAGCCCCACCCAGGCCGCTCCCAGGATGCCCTTCAGGCCCACCTGCTCACACACAGGGTTCACCACTGTCACCCCTCAAGGTGCCCCATCCATCTGTCTGCAGAAGCCACAGCCGCTCTTCCCTCTCCCTTGGTTTTATCCTTCCTTGGGGTGGACTCCACCTGTTGAGGGCACTTGTTCCCGCCCTGCCCTGGCTTGGGCCCCTCCTCACTACATCCCAGAGCTGGCCAGCAATCACCCACACATGTTCCCCAGGAGCCCAGCAGGTGACACTCCCTCTCGAGGTCCAGGGCAGCCACCCCTCCCCCCCGGGCCAGCTCCAAAGCCCAGCGACTCTGCAGACCAATGACCAGGTCAAGGCTGTTCCCTACAACACCACAGGGTTGGGAGGGCAGGACGCACACAGCGGGGCAAGGACAGGACAGGCCAGCAGTGCAAATTGACAGTGGGCTCTGCTCAGGGCCCAGCCCCACCATGGACGCAGAGGGAGCTGGGGGGCCTAGCAGCTGTGGTGGCCACATGGGGCTAGGGGTGAAGCCCCGGTGGGGACATGGCCCCCAAGAGGGAGGGACCCTCCCGCTGCCCAGGAATGTAGAGGCTCACAGGCCGGCTGGGGGCCTCTATGAGCTCCTCAGACTCACTGACCGCTGGGTGGTCAAGACCTCTGGACTTTCAGAGCAGCAAGCCCCCCACCCCTGTGGGGCCCTCAACCATGCAGGCTGGTACACAGAAAGGAGCTGAGACACTGCGGCCCAGTGACTGGGAGCAGCGACCACAATCCCTTGGTCTGTCTCTGTCTATGCCTCCGTTTCCCCTTTCTGACACCTGACACTGATCCTGGGGCCAGGGGAGACCTGCTGACACACACAGACCTCTGGTCCTGAGCCTGCCTCTTGGCCTCCCCAGACCCCGTCCGGCCTCCCGAGGGCATGACATCAGGGCCAGCGGGGCCTCCGAGCCAGGCTCATGCAGCCCTGGCCGAACTCTCCTGGCTGGACCAATGGGAAAGCAGGTGGCGGGCGGGCCGTTACCTGCTGGTGGCCCTATGAACACGCAGTGCCCGTCCTCACGGGCCGGGAGCGAGGCGCAGGGGAGTGGCAGCCCTCGCCCGTCCAGGCGGCTCCAGCATGCGTCCTCCAGGGCCTCGCAGAACTGGCGACAGGGTGGCGGGCCGGGTGGCAGGCCGGGCCCACAGGGGGGCGCCAGCAGCAGGCAGAAGAACCAGGCCAGGAAGCGGTGGCAGTGGGTCCGAAGCAGCGCCCCCCAGGCCAGGACCACGGCCTGCACCTCCTCCTCACTTGCGTGGCAGAGGTGGTTGGGCCACCAGGAGTGCCTGATGCCCAGGTTGCCGCAGAGAGCCAGGGAGGGCGGCAAGGGCAGGCAGCGGCCAGCGGCAGTGGGGACAGGCTCCCCAGAGGCAGCTGGCTCAGCAGCCCCGAGCAGAGTGGGCTTGTTAGTAAGACCAGGCCCCGCAGAATTAGCCACGTGGGGAGCCCAAGCACCATTGTCCACAGTTAGAGGCGAGACTGCGAGGTGAGGCAGCTTGGCAGGGGGGTCAGAGGAGAGAGCCCAGAGAGCAGTGTGCCTGCCCAGGGAACCCATCACCAGAGGAGGTAGAGGCGGCGTGGGCCTGCGGTCGTCGGGGTGTTGGTGCTGCCAGCTGGGACGGGCTGCTGCAAGCAAGAGTCCTTCACCGTCCAACTCCAGGGGCCGCCCGTGGGGCAGCTGGCTTCCCTGGGGAGGCGCCCGGGCCAGCACAGAGGAAAGAGAAAATCTACCTGGGGTCGGCGGTACCAAGGACTCCCTGAACCAGGGTCTGCCCAGGGAGGGTGGCGGCTGGGTGGGCACTGGCAGGGTGCCGGCCTCGGTCCTCTGGGTGTCTGGAGAACTCAGGGCCCCGGTGCTCGGCTGGAGGGTGGTCTCGCTGTCCTGGGGGGTGCTGGAGGGTCCAGGGGTGGAGAGGGGGTCCGTAGTGTCCGTGGGGGGCGGTGTCCCTGCCCTGGCGGAGCCCTCAGCCAGGGCGGCGGAAAGGGGATCTGTGGGGATTGCGGGGGTTTGCGTGCCTGCCCTGGCAGAGCTCTCGGTAGGGCCGATGTCCTTAGCGTCGTCCCACAGCTGGACGAAGCTTCGGATGCCCTGAGCCACATTCAGGATCTTGGCTCCAACACCAGCGATGTTGTCCTCCTTCATGTCCGGGCTCGTGGTGGAGGCCGTGGGGCCAGTGGAGGTCTGGGCCTGACCCGCCTCCAGCCTCCCCAGAGTGGCTGTGGGGCTGGCAGAGACTTTCCACCAGTCGGTGGGGCCATCCTGGGGGGCCACGTGCGTAGGGGTATCCTCCGTGGGCCACACAGGTGAGCTGCCCGGGGGCTTGGAGGCTGGCGCGGCTGTGGGCTGGGTGCTGCTCCCAGACCACAGCCAGGACAGCAGGTCAGCCTGGGCAGCTGAGAGGCAGCAGGCAAGCAGCAGGAGGCCGTGGTGGCTGGGGTCGGGAGCCATGGGGCTGTGTGCTCCGCGGAGCGGCGGGGGCGGCCTCTGCTGTCAGGAGGTGGGGCCAGCTCGCTCCGCCTCCCGCTCCCCCCCCCCCCCCCCCCCGCCCCCCCCCCCCCCCCCCCCCCCCCCCCCCCCCCCCCCCCCCCCCGGCCAGCAGCCAGCTCCCCATTCATGCATCTGGGCGGCTCCTCCTTCTACCTTTCTACTTCAAGAGGGAAAACAGGCCAATCTCCACAAGAGGCGACAGGCCCCCCAAGAATGCCTCACACTTCCTAGAAGCAGTGGAAGACCTCCCCCACCAGAGGCCAAAGGGCACCAGCAGAGTGGTCAGAGAAGCTCCCAGCTCCCTCTGCTGGGACCCAGAAGAGCCCTGGGCCCTTCCAGACTGCCGTCGAGTCCCTGCTCGCGTGTGTGGGAATTGGATGGGCTCTGGGCCAGCACCTTAGTCCCCTGAGGGTTGGGGGGGCGGCTCCTGCATGCTCTGGGGCTTCAGGAAGGACCCTCCTCCTTGCCCTGCAGCCTGCAGAGCCCAGACCTGAGAAAGCACAGGGCACAGGCCCTCAAGGGCATCTGCCCTAGGTAGGGCTAGGAATCTCAGGAGACAGGGGTGCAGGCCCCAGTCCCCCATGCCCACCACCCTCTGCACTTGGAGTCACTTCCAAGGCCTGGAAGCCTGGCCTTGGGCCACAGCTCTGGAGCAAAGCTGGAGCTTAGAGAACACTGGACTTGCTCTGAGTCCTTTCTCCTGCTGCAGCTGCTGAAATGGTTAGCGTCCGGTTCCTGGGGCCTGCTCAGAATCTCCTGCTCCCTAACCCACCTGGCTCTGTCCCCCAACGGACACCTGGCTTCCTTCACTCCATCCTGCCAGAGATCACAGCCTCTTTTTCACTTTCACTCTTAAAACCTGCTCAGTCACACCAGCCCTCTGTCTCCATGGGCTGGAACAAAGGTCTCGGGCAACTCTTCCAGTGTTTGAGTTCTCATGAGTATTTCACTCAGGCCTGGGAGTTTCTGATCAACTCTTGAGAACTGCCCCAAAGAGACGGCACAGCAGTTGAGAATCTACATGAAAGCAAAGGAAGATTATGGACTTGATGAGACCAGTCTCCAGACAAACAGAGATCCTCCCCACTGCTCCCACTCCTCAGAGCTCAGCCTGAGAGCAGGGTGGAGGTCTGGGCGAGTGAGCCCTGCCTGCAGGCCCCGGGCACCAGCCTCCTCTAGACATCGCTCGGCGCCCCGTCCAGAGGTGTCCCACACTGGGGACTGCTAGGAGGCCGGAGAAGCCAGGCTGGCCTGAAGCTGGACTCCTCCCACCCTTCCCGACTCCTTCCTTCATGAAACCTCAGACCTGCCTGCTCAGTTGTGTCCAACTCTTTGTGACCCTATGGACCATAGCCCGCCAGGCTCCTCTGTCCACGAGATTCTCCAGGCAAGAATACTGGAGTGAGTTGCCATTTCCTTCTGGAGTTTCTGTCTGAAGTTTCTTGGACACTATCGAATACAACAAGGTATTTTATAGAAGAGAATTCTTGACCCAGTGGTGACAGGAAGGTGGTGTTGGGAATACAAGGTGGCTTTCTCTCTCACAGGTTCTGGGAAATCTTGGGAATCTTGCAGGTGTCAGGTGACCCCTAGCAAAGCTTTAAGTGAATTCCCTTCTCTCCTCATGCCAGGAACACCCCACGCCCACCAGGACACCCAACACCCCCAGCTGAAAGGCCCCCCTTGCTCCTCCTGCCATACAGCTCATGGCCCAAACCAAGCGAACGCCTCTACCCTGCTGATTCCCCAAAGGGCTCAGCAGGTGCATGGGTGCCTGTGTGTCTCTAGGTGTGTGACTGTATGTCTCTGATGGGTGTCTCAGTACATGTCTGTATATGCAAGTGCATTTCTGGACCCACAAGTGTACACATGTCTTGGTGTCCTGTGTCCACTCCCCTGTGCACACGACCGTCTCAGGTTCCCAATGCCAGGGAGGCTCCCTGGCCAGCAGGAAAGTCCCACAGGCTGGGGTTTGCTAGCCACCCCTGGGGTCTGCACAACCCAGGGACAGACATTAGGACTTGCATGTGACAAGGGCTGAGCTCAGCCTTCTGCTTGCACTTCCTCTTCGGAATGACGCCCAAGTGACGCCCAAATCCAAAGCCATCTCAGTCGCTGCCTCACTGGCCCTCCTGGGGCCTCTCTGAGGGCATCGGGGCACTGTCCTTATGGGACAGGCCTCTCTGGTTCAGGATCACTCCCCCTCCAAGTGCCAGGGGAGCTAGAAGGGGACCGAGCACCCAGAACTTCTGAAAGGTTCCGCCTCAAGCCCCTGCCCCGCCCCGCCCCACCCCCCACATCACCATGCCCACTGCCCCGCCTCTGGTCCCGCCTGGCCTCTTGCCCTGCCCGGCATCGTCCTGCGGTTCACCAGGGTTTGTTCTGTCTTGTTGGCCCAACTGGTTTGGATTCCTGAATAATGTGATCTTTTATTTTCACTTTTAAAACAGCACAAACACCCACATGTGAGCAGAACTAATCTGAGGAACAAAGAGATGAGTGTGTCCAGGACAGAGGTCCAGGGCCACAATCTCAGAGGCGGGCCTTGTCTGCCTGGCTCTTGGGGGCACTGCCACCGGGGCCTCAGACATCCTGGGCCCGGGCGGGGTCTCCCCTGAGGCCCTCCAAGTGGTCTGCCTGGGGCCGCCCACACCTGCCTAAAGGCCCCCAAGCCAGCACATCCTGCAGGGACCCCTCCTTAGGTCATCTGGAGTTCTCTCTCTTGCCCCTAAAGACCAGACACTAGAGGTTGTTCAATATGCGTGGGTCTGCAGGAGCTGGCCAGCCCTGGCATGTGTCCCCAGGCCCCTGCCTGATGACCGGCCAGCCCTGGCAGGTGTCCCCAGGCCTCCGATGAGAGGGCTTGAGAAACAACTCTTCCAGCTGCCACTGCTGGGGCACAGGCCCCCAGGGCAGCAGCACATCCAGTAAAGACCTGTACATGGTTGACACAGTGTTTCCAGCCCTTCCAAAATGGAACATAACCCCTCATCTCTGTGTCCAACTAGTTTGCAGTGTCCAGAGTGTCCAGACGTCCTGCCCCAGCCCTGTGTTCCATGGTGACTCTTTTGACCCACAGAGATAAAGCCCCTGTTGCTGGGCAGGATGGTGGCAGGCTCTATGCAGACGGACCACTGGCAGGGCCCCTGCCCCAGCCTTTCCTCATGGCCACTGTCCACCCTCAGGTTGCCAGGAATATTGAGTGGTTGGGCATGGGGAGGCCAGGTCAAGGCCCGTGGGTACCTCCCCTCCCTGTGGGTGTCGGTCACCTGAGGACCCACCTGGCCGCACCGCCAGCGGGAGCCGAGCACACAGACCCAAGGACCAAGGGTGGCAGGCGCGTTGCAACACTCTCTAATTCCTAACTGCCAGGCTGTCCAGCCCTGCCCCCTCTGTCCTCAGGGGTCATTCAACCTGCTTCCTCCCCCAAGGGCTGTGACCCCAAGGCTAGGCCAAGCAGGGCTGGGGGAGGGGCCACCTGGAGAAGGAGAGCCCTAGCTTCAACCCCAGACTCCTCTGTGGGTGACACGGAGCCTTGGGAACACTCCAGTCCCTAGATCCACACCAGGCATCGCCCTGCACTCAGAGGAGTGGGCCTCTCCCGCAAACCCACCACTGGCCTGAGGGTGACAAGAAACACTGGAGCCCCTCCAGCCCCCACAGAGCCAGTTCTTGGAGAGGTGAGCGTGGCAGGTGGAGACCCCCTGCGGGAAGGGTTGTCAAGAGAGGTGAAAGGTCATCGCAGAGCAGAGATTCTCAAGACATGGACACATCTCAGGGAACAGGCACCTTCCTGAAGGGGCCACCCAACAACCACCAAACACCAACACCCTCCCAGCTCCCAGCTCCTGGTGGAAGGCCACATGGAGGACACACGCACGCCGTCCAGGGCACACCCTAAAGCCTGAATCTAAACATGAAGAAGCAGCTGGACAAGTCAGACAGGGTGTTTTCACAGGACAGTGGCCAGACTGTCCAGAAACATCCACATCAGGAAAGCGAGGTGGGAGGGACTGTCCAGGGTGAGAGACTGAGGAGCCACAGCCACCAAGGGCCACACGGTTCCTCGATGCGCCCAGGCCACCGAGCAGAGACAAGGGCCAGCTTCATAAAAGACGTCACTGGGGCCTGGAGGGCCTGTTGGTCAGAGAACAGGCGGACAGGCATGAGGTCCCCGCTGCAGGAGACACACTCGGGAAGGCCAGGCAACAGGGTGGGACGTGGCGCCCACAGCAATGAGAGGAGCGTGTGCACCTGCACGGGGATGTGAGTGTGGACAGCCACGTGGACGCGCGTGTGGCCCTGCAACAGACATGGACAGGCCTGGGGAAGAAAGGGAACCATGGTGAAGGGGGCATGTGAGCAGATTCTGCACAGTCCTTCCAACTTTTCTGCAGGTTTGCAACGTTCCCACAAGAGAAGTTCACAGGGAAAGCAGAGCTCACCTCCTGTGTCCACCTGGAGCACTCTCTCCACCGCCTGTCTCTGGAAATGGAGCTGGCTCAGCAGAGCGGAGTCAGACCTGCTTTCCAGGCACATCCTGCCCCAGGGACCACACATGGGAGTTACCCTGCCGAGCTTTCAACCCCCCTAGCAGGTTGCCCACCAGCTGGGAGCAGTTGCCAGCTTCCCTGAGCATCCAGCAGGCAATACCAGCACCAATTTCCTTTAATTGACATCATTTCTGTTCAGTTTCCAGGTAGCCCTTTTGGTAAAAGAATCTACCTGCAGTGCAGGTGACACAGGTTCAATCCCTGAGTTGGAAGATGCCCTGGAGGAGGAAATGGCAACCCACTTCAGTATTCTTGCCCTTAGAATCCTATGGACAGAGGAGCCTGGCGGTTTCAGTCCATGGGGTCCCAGAGTCGGACAGGACTTATCACATCAGCACGGCACCACAAAACAAAAGACCTAAGCATGCTTCTTCAGTCAGGCTGTAGACTCTTCGGGAATCATCCAAACTCCAATCCCCAAAGCAGAGCAGACATGTTTACAAGCTCTAAAATGCCTTTAAGAACTGAGGGGTGCTTCTATATTTGTTCTTTTACAAGATTGCTGTTCTGGGTGCCTTGAAATCCCACATGGATATGAGGGTCAGTTGGCCAGTTCCTACGAGGATACCAGCGGGATGGGGTGGGGGCTGCACTGGCTGGAGGTGGTATTGGGGTGATGCCACGTTAACAGTGAGAAGTCTTCCCTCTCGAGAATGTGCAGCGATTTCCCTTCATTTCTCTCTACGTTGGTTTTTAGAGTATACGTTTTATACTTACTTCTTTGTTAAACTTATTCCTGATTATTTTACTCTTCTTGATGCTTCTGTAAATAGCATTTTTTCCCTAAATTTCATTTCTGGATTGTTCATTGCAAGTTATCGAGAAATATAATTGGTTTTTACACTGATCTTGTATCATTGCAAAACTTATTGTATCCTTGCTGAATTTATTTCTTGTGATACTTTTTAGCAGGTTCTTTAGGACTCTACATAAATAAGATCACAGCATCTATGAACAGAAGTGATGACAGGGGATGCCCTTGCCTGGGCCTGATCTTTTGGGAAGCACCCAGCCGCTCACCAGTAAGTACAATGTTAGGCATGGGTCTTCAGAAATGCCTGTTATTGACTTGAGGAAGTGCCTGCTTCCCAGTCTGTCAGATGTTCTTATCGTGAAAGGGCACTGGACTTCCTCTAATGTCATTTCTGTATCTATTGAGATGATCGTATGATTTTTATTTCATTGATTTTATATATTGCATTAATTTTTAGACATTAAACCCAACGTGCATTCCTGGGATAAAGCCCATGGGTCATGACGTCACTCTTTTTCTGTGACTGGATTTCGTTTGCTAAGTCTTCTAAGTGTTTTTGTGATGTAAGAAGCACTGGTCTGTAGCTTTCTGTGTTTGTGGTATCCGTATGGTTTTGGCCTCATAAAATGAGCTGGGATGTGTCCTCCCCCATCACCCCTTATTTTCTGAAAGAGTTTGTAAAGAACTTGTTTTAATTCTTCTTTAAAATGTTGGTAAAAATCAGCAGTGAATCCGGGCTTTTCTTTATGGGAAGCTTATGTATTACCAATTGAGTCTCTTCATTCGTTACAGATCTACTCAAATAATCTATTTCTTATTGAATTTCAGTAGCTTTTCTTTCTAGAAATTTGTTCACTTCATCTAAGTTGTATAGTTTGTTGACATATAGTTGCTCAGTTTAGGTGAGAAGAGTGGGCAGCATTAGAACAAAACTGGAGGATTCACATTTCCCTCTCTCAAACCTTCCTGAAATGCTAAGCACGGTACTGGCATGCAGACAGGCGATAGATGAGTGAAACGGAATCAAGAGTCTTGAAATAAACTCACACATCTATGGCCAACTGACTTTTGACAAGGTTGCCAAAACTATTCCCTGGGCAAAGAATAGTTTTCAACAAACGGGCTGGATAGCCACAGGCAAAAGATGTGGCTAGACCCTTACTTCACACCGTGTACAAAAGTCAGCTTCAGATGGATCAACATCTTAATATAAGGGCCAAAAGTAAAAGAAAAACTCTTACTGGAAAACACAGAATAAATCTTCACAAGCTTGGATTTGGCAAAGGATTCTTAGATATGACACCCAAAGCCTAAGCAACAGGAGAAAAAAATAGATAAATTTGACTTCAAAACTGAAAAACTTTGTGCTTCAAAGGACACAAGAAAGAGAAAAGACAACCACAAAATGGAAGAAAATATTTGCAAATCACACACCCAAGAAGAAATTTATATCTGGGACATATAAGGAACACCTACAACCCAACAATAAGAAGAAAATCCAATTTTTTAAATGGGCAAAGAGTCTGAATAGACATTCCTACCACTGAAGACATAGAAACAGCTAACAAGTGCCTGAGAAGATGCTCCACAGCACCAGTCATCTGGGAAACATAAACAGGAACCACAGTGAGCTACAGGTCGCACCCACCCAGAGGGTGAGAGTCAAAACTGTAATCGCAAGTGCTGGAGAGTTGCAGGGACGTCACAGCCTGTACCCCTTCCTGGCCCGAGTGCAAGATGGGCAGACGCTTTGGAAGAGTCTAGCAGCTCCTCAGATGGTTAAGCAGAGCTACCTTGAGTCCCAGAAATTCCACTCTGGATTGATATTGAGAGAGATGAAAGCATCTGTCCACACAAAATCTTGTGCACATATGTTTACAACAGCACCATTCACTTCAGCCAAAAGGAAGAACAATGAAGTGTCCCCAGCTGCCGATGGACTCACAGGCGGTCCATCTGCACAGCAGAGTGTGGCTCGGTCATGAAAAGAAGGAGGTCCTGACACACACCACAACACAGATGATGCTTGAACACACGACGTTCAGTGTGTGAACGTGGTCTACACAAAGGTCACGTAGAAAGATTCCATTTACATGAGATAGAATAGGGAAATCTATAGACCCTGATGCTGAGAAAGATTGAGGGCAGAAGAAGGGGATGACAGAGGATGAGATGATTGGATGGCATCCCTGACTCAATGGACAGGAGTTTGAGCAACCTCCAGGAGATGGTGAAGGACAGGGAAGCCTGGTGTGCTGTAGTCCATGGGCTTGCAGAGTCAGACACGATTTAGAGACTAAACAACAACAAAGAAAGTAAATCAGTAATTAGTGGTTGGTTAGGGCTGGGGTGACAGCTAAAAAGTTTCTTTTTTTACTGAAATGTGGTTGATGTGCAATATTATGTAAATTACAGGCATACAACATAGTGATTCACAACTTTGGAAGGTTATGCTTCATTCATGGTTATTATAAACTCCATGTTGTACAATATACCCTTAGTTGCTTGTTTTATACCTAACAGTATATAACTCTTAATCCCAACCCCTATCTTGCCCCTTTCCCTCTCCCCAATGGTGACCACTAGTTTGTTCTCTATATCTGTGATTCTGCTTCTTTTTTGTTATTTTCACTAGTTTGCTGCATTTTTTAGATTTCACATATATGTGGTTTGCTTCCCTTGTGGCTCAGACGGTAAAGAATATGCCTGTTACATAGGAGACCAGGGTTCAGTCCCTGGATTGGGAAGATCTCCTGGAGAAGGGAATGGCAACCCACTCCAGTGTTCTTGCCTGGAGAAGATTATAGACAGAGGAGCCTAGCGGGCTACAGTCCAGGGGGTCACAAAGAGTCAGACATGACCAACACTTTGACTATACATGGTATCACACAGTACCATGTATTTTAGTGGTATAAGTCTTTTTCTGTTTGACTTTTTTCACTCGGCATAATGCCCTCCAAGTCTACCCATACTGTTTTAAGTGGCAAAATTAAGGCTTCTTTTTGAAAAGATAGAAATGTTCTGAAATTACAAACATCTTTGAACTAAAATCTTCTGAATCATACACTTTAGCTTGTGAATTTATGGCATGTGAATTATGGCTTAATAGAGCTGTTTAAAAAAAGAGTGAAGGGAGACTGTCACATTTTCAAACCACACAACCTAACACTATTTAATTTGCATTTATTTGATTGTTCCTGACATTGATGTTTTGAATACAGTCAATGAAAATATTTCTTTCCTTTATAAATTCCTGTGCATTTTTACTCATTTTTAAGAGAGTATTTAATCTTTTTTTTTTAAAAAAAAACAAAAACAAAAACCCAGGGATATAGTCAATGGCTATCTTTGCTACTAATAATGTTTTTCAAGCTTATCACAAGCCTCTTTCACAAAACCCAGGTTCCTACTTTTAATGAGCTCCACCTGTGCCTGGCGGGGGGCCTCTCTGGGCCTGGATGCCTGGCAGGTCCACAGAGCTGCCAGTTCCTATCTCCGCTGGCTCAAGGCTGAAATTCATGCCTTGTGCTTCACTCTGTGCTCCGTCCTGGTGGACGTCACCCTCACAGCCATCCTGCATCTCGTCAGGAGCCCCAGGAAGGAGATGGGCCAACTCCAGAGGGGACAGGGAACAAAGACTCTCCGGCTCGAGGCCAGCGTGTAACCATGTCCCTGAGCACCGGTGCCCCACCTCGGGGGACAGCGTCCTTCCTTCCTTCAACAAACACGCCTTGAGCCCCTCCTGTGGGCCCAACCTACTCTGGGCGCAGGAGATGTGTCAGCCTCAGGCAGGAAGAGTCAGCCACCGAGAGGACACCAACCAACTGGACAGCAAGGGGTGCACGGGGTGAGTGCCCAGACAGGACGCGGGGCAGCGGGAGGGCGCTTGGCGGGAGGCGAAGAGCCCAGTAGCATCCCCCCACACTCGGACACAAGTCCTGTGCAGCGACCTGGCCTCCCCCGGAAGGGTCAGGCTGCTGCCCGGCCACCCAGGCAAGACAGGCAGGCCTTGGGCCAGTGGGGAGGACAGCCCCTTCCCTGGAGTCTTAAGGTCACCAAGCCGGTGCCACCACGAGACCTGGCTCCTTCAGCAGTGGTGGACGCCTTCAGTGTCTGCGGTCCCAGGGTCACGTCCGTGTCACACACAATAGGGCACGAGGGGCTGGCACTCCAGATAAAGGCCCTTGACCCAGGAAGTTAATATTTGACTAGTGTTTCCACTGAGGGTCACATCGCTGCACCATCCTTCGGCGACAGGGACAGCAGGGAGCTCTGAGCAAGGACTTGTTTCCCCCCCCCACCCCCAACCACAGGCACAGGGCAGCCTCAGCCCACCATGACCTTCTAGAACCCATGAGAACATGCTGCAGGACAGGAGGCCTTGGCCGGGGGCTCCCCACATTGCAAGGGCCCCCCACCAGAGCTGGGCTCCCGTGGGTGGGGGCCACAGCGCGGGTGGGGGCAGAGGGAACGCAGAGGACCAGCAGGGATCTTAAGGCAGCAAGCGGCCTGATCAGTTTTTAAGGCCTGACGGTTGCTCATTAACTGGATTTTTCACGGCCGACTGGAGGGCAGGCTCTCGTAGCCAGGTTCCCACGGCAGGGGGAAGCACCAGGGAGCAGCCGCTGGCTTGGCCAGCCGCTGGCTTGGCCAGCCCCCACCTGGACCGCTCCGGTCAGGGTCAGGCCATGCCATGGGATGTGCAGCCTGGCCGGTGAAGGCCGGAGCCCCCTACCCCAGTACCTACAGCTGCCCTTCTAACTTCCTGTCCACAGGTGCCTCCTGGATGGCAGGACCCTCACCTCTTTCTCAGAGCCAAGCCCTCGAGGAGGAAGACAAGCAGGCTGGGGTGGGTGGGGTGGTGGGGGGGGGCTGGGGTGAATGAGCAGACTTCTGCCTCCGCCCACTGGGCCTGGGCCTGCCTGCCCACTGGAGGGTGGGCCACGAACATACCCTTATTAGGAAGAGGTCATGCATATGAAATTAAGGATCTCAAGACAAACTGGGACCCAGATCAACAAGGAGGGTCCTCACGAGAGACACAGAACAGGGAGAAGCACGTGGGGATGGAGACAGGAGTGAGGGAGACGACCACAGCCAGGACGTCCAGAGTCCTGGGAGCTGGACTAGCCAGGAGGGCCCCCCAGGAACCCTGGAGGGAGCACCAACCCCAACCTCAGACTTCCAGCTGAGAAAGAAGAGATTTCTGTTGTTTTAGGCCCCATAGTATGTGGTCATTTTCGATAGCTGCCCCATGAGACCCCCCAGGGTTGCCAGGGACAGGTGGGGGCAGTGAGGGAGGGCGAGGGTGGGCAGCAAGCCCACCCAGATCATCAGGGCTTTCCCATGTGGCCGGGGCTGCCACCTGTGACCTGCCCACCCGCCCCCAGGGCTGGGCGCACGGCTGTGGGAGGCAGCCCCTGGCTAGGCCCACCGCAGTGATCATCCACACAAAGCCGAAGCCCACAGGGCAGAGGGAAGGCTGAGGGTAGGCCTGGTTAACCCTCGGCCGGGAGGAGACAAGGACAAGTCTGGTCACAGCGTCCACGCAGGCTGCCCAAGCGCCTGACCAAGCTTAAGGCGCTGTGGTCGCCTCTCCCAGGAGGCGGTCTCCGGTCAGCACCCACCCACGTCACAGGAACAACCTCACCTATGGGGACCTCGGCTGGGGTCAGGACGATGCGGATGGGAAGCAGAGAGAGAGCCCAGGCCGCCCGTCAGGCTCCAGATACTGCCAGGGAGGGCTCCATGCAGACAGGACCTGGGGAGAGAGGTCAGCCCTTGTCCAGAGCAGAGACCCCACCCAGCGCCTTGCATAGGCCACCAACTCGGGATTCCGCTCCACAGGGTGAGGTCAGAAAGGGACGTCACAGCCCCTGACCCCACGGCATCTGCTGGGAGAGTGCAGTCAAGAGCCCCAGAGTCCAGCAAGCCAGAATGTAAGTAGATGCCAGAGCAGTCACGGAACAGCTGGTTTGGGTCCTGCTTCCTGCCCTTTAAGGGCCGCGGAGACACGAATGAGCGGAGGACTGGGTCGGGCCACAGCTCTCACAGGCCGGTGACCAGACACCTGTCCACCTGGCTCCTACTTTTCCTTCTGGCTAAATTCACATCTGGAGCCATAAATCCCTTCTCAGGCTCGTTCCTACCAACCGCCCCTCAAACCGCCCCTGCACCTGCTCTGTGCAGATGAATTGCCCCCCAAGCCCTGAGCCATGCTTCCCCCACAAGCCCAGAACTGTCCCGAGTGGCAGTAACTGGACGAAAATCATGCTGTCCTGTAAACAGGCTGTGCATAGAAAACGCCCCGGTCTGCGAGCACAGGGCTGTCATGTGGGTCAGCAGCCGCCAGAGGGAGCCACGGGCCCAAGGATGGGGGCTGGTAGCGGTGGACCCAGAGTTTACCTTGGGGGATCACTATAAAGAATAAATGTGTTGCATGTGTTGTGATGGACACAGGTCCAGAAAGCATCCCCTCCCAGCCACAGCCCTAACTTCTCACCCCTCGACCGACGCTCAGTGACTGGACGTTGGGGTCCCGGGGCCAGCCGGCTCACCAGCCCACCCAGAGCACTGGGTCTCTGTGGGTCTCATCTGGTCTGGCTGCTCTCAGGCTGCTGAATGTATGCCTCCAGGAGGCTCATCCCCAAAGTGGGGGTCACAGGGTCAGACACGAATCCCCAGAATTTAGGTAACGGTGAGGGTCAGGTCGGGATCCACAGCCGGCCCTGTGAGGGAAACGGCCCATCTCCCCTGCATGGGGTGTAGGCAGGAGGGAAGGGTCTTCAGATGGGAGGGCATGTGGGGCCAGAGGGAGGGGCAGGCAGAGTTATGCACCCCCACTCCCACCCGACGCACACATACCGCTCCCCAGGCCTGTGAACGTGCAAGGAAGTCGGACGCAGGCTGCTAGTCAGCTGACTTTAAAATGAAGAGATGATCCCGGCTCATCAGGGCAGGCCCCCTGTGCTCCCAAGGGCCCTTATGTGGGGAAGAGCCACAACCAGAGAGACGGCGCCACAATAAAGGCTGAACTGGGGCCCAGAGAGCCAAGGGAGATGCCGGAGAGGGGACTCTCTCCTGGGGCCCCTGGAGGGACCAGCCCTGTCCACACCCTGATTTCAGTCCAGAGAGAACCACGTCAGACTTCTGACTTCCATGACGCAGAGAAAATACCTCTGCGTTACTTTATGGCATGCACCCTGTGGTCTTGGGTCACAGGGACCACTGGACCTTCATCCTCTCTGCATCTCCTGAGGGGCCCACACCTGTGACCCTGGCACTGCATCTTCACGTTTAGGGGGCCCCTCCTCCATCCAGCCCAGCACGTTCATGTTTGGAGGTGCAAACGCCTTTTGTCATGGGGTGCTGGCTTCCTCCCGACTCAGCTCTGCAAACACCTCTCTGGTTCGTCCATCCATCTCTGGTTCTACCCTCCATCTTTTGCTCTTGGCTGAGGATCCTTTTCAGCCCCCCGACTGTGAGACCACCAACCTTTCCTGAATGATAGCCTGATGTTTTCAGTTTCCCTCTTCACTCCGGGACCTTCAGATCATCGCTTCTCAAACCACCAGCCAGGACTCGCCTTCCCCAGCCAGTCGTGGCCAACACTTCGTAACACAGCAAAAATGTCCCAGTGACACTCCACACAGGGACTGTTGCTTCCTGTGCTCAGTGCCCTGTCCCCAAGCTGCCTGGGAGCCCTGGGTCACCACAAGCAGGGCATCTGAGGCACCCTCTTCCAGCTGCATGGACAGACCTGCCCCGCCGGCCAGCAAGCAAACCGCCACTTCCAGAGAATGACCACGGAGGAGCTGGCGGGGCATGGAGGGCCAAGTGCAGGGGCCTCAGTCAAGTTCAAGTCCGCAGCCTCCCTCCCCTTCCTGGGGAAGAGCTGCCCACAAACCAGCCCCACAGGAGAGCAGAGCCCTGGGCTGCAGCTGGTGGGGCCGTGGAGGGGCCGGAGCAGAGAAAGGAGGCGGCAGCCAAAAGGGCAGGATGCACAGTGGGTGCGCCCACCCCCACAACGCCCACCCCCACCCCCATGAACCACTCCAGGAGCCCTCACCCAAGGCCTGTGTGTGTGGGTGACACACACCCCACCTCCAGAACGTGGGCAGCTGGATCGGCCCAAACCTGGGAGAGGACATCCCTTCTCTGTCCGGTGTCGCTGGGGGATAGCCACTTCCTGGCTGAGCCTGGGCAGCATGCTGTACCCACCGCCCCAGTCCAGCCTGCGTCCAGCAAAGTCAGCCTTCCCAATTAACAGCCCCTCTTGTTCCAGATGGAAGTTGAAAATGGAAATTTCACTCAACTCTAAACTACAAAAAATGTGGTCCATGGGAAGCTACACAGTGAACGTGGATTTTGAGGCCAGTCTGTGTCCCTGAGCCCCAGGCACAGCCCTGCCAACACCCTACCCCTCATCATGTGGGCATCCACCCTCCAGGGGTGCTGGGCACAGCCCCACTCACACCCTGTTCCCCCGTATCACGTGGGCATCCCCCTCCAAGCAGCTGGACAGGTCCAGGACGAGGTGGCTGCTTCTGGGCTGCATCCTGCTGGACGGTGAAGGCCCCCCTCCTGAGGGGTCACCTCTCAAGGCAGGGCCCCACTCACGCAGCCCAAGGAAGTCAACCTTCAGTTAAATCAGTGACAGCAATGAGATGACAGACCGCATGGGTGGCACCACCAGTCTGACTGGA
This sequence comes from Antilocapra americana, assembly GCA_007570785.1. Classification (NCBI taxonomy): domain Eukaryota; kingdom Metazoa; phylum Chordata; class Mammalia; order Artiodactyla; family Antilocapridae; genus Antilocapra; species Antilocapra americana. Next base: position 1,524,977 of record ML664152.1, read on the forward strand.
GATGATGCCCTCTGAAATGCTCTTTCTCAGAGGACACCTATCTGCGAGGTTTACAGAGCACCCCAGAAGAAGGGCCGGGGCCCCAACATGTGTGGTGGGACCCACCTGCCCAGGCTGCCAGGCCCACTGCTCCCACAAGACGGGCAACAGGAGGGGAGCCCATGGCTGATGGAAGAGATGCGGGTTCACATGCACATGCCACTCGAGGGGCCGTGTGTCCTCACGACCCCAGAGCCCCGGCCACATGCAACCCCCATGCCCCACGGGAGCCTCCTCAGTGGGGTCAGCTCCTGCCCTTGGCCCCAGCGTGGTGACCACCTCCTCACTGCCCACCTGCGCCCTGCAAGCCCCACCAACGTCCCTCCCCGAGTTGGCCGGTCTGTCCCACGGCCGCAGGTCTGGGCAGGGCTTCAGGGCTCACCCTGTAGCTGCTTGACACTCAGGCCACACTGGGCTCCCTCTGCCAGGATGGGGAGCACCCGCCTCCAATGCTCACCAAGTCTAGGGCCACCTTTTCTGGATGGTTCTGGGGCAGAGCTGAGTGCAAGGCACTGGTCCTCCACACCTGCCCTGACCACCTAACCACCCTGAGCAGCAGACCACCTGGCCACCTGTCCAAACTGCTCTCTCTGGAGGCCAGACCAGGGCCCAGGGCACAAGGGGGTGTGTCCCCTCCAGCTGGGCTCCTGCGCCCCTAGCCATGGGCTCACAGTACCCACACCTGTTCCGGCTCCTACAGCGTGAGCACGAGCTCCTCCCCCACCCTGTGCCCCTGGGGAAGCGGGGGGTGGGGGCACGTCAGGTCCAGAGGGAAGACGGGTGGGCCCTCCGGAGCCAGGCTCCACTGAGTGCGTCCCCAGAAAAGTACCCAGGAGCTTAGCCCTCTGGGTTCCCATGCGCTCGCCGTGGGGCTGGGTTTGCGCCTGACCCCCAGCTGCCCATATCTCAGCCTCACAGCCCCTCCACGGCCCAAGGCACAGGGCGGGCACACCACCAGTCGCCATGGAAAGAACCAAGCAGAGAATGGGACCTGCGGGCCTTAAAGCTTACCCCACATGCCCCCTGAGGGAACAGGAATTCTTGGAGGCCTAGGGAAGGGACCTCCTCGAGGCCCTCCCACCTCCCGGGAGCAGCTGTGGCCCCAGCAGCACCAGGGCAGGCCGTCCACGGAGCCTCCATCTCCCTCAGAACAGACCGCCCCGTTAGCATACCTGGCAGGTAGCGACCTAGTCTCTTAAAGCCTGTTCACAACATACCTATGACAATAGATTTTTTTTAATTTTAAAAGATCAAAAAGAATGTTCCCTCCTGTCAGCCAAACTTCCTCCCGACATCTGAACAAATTCATCACGTCTGTCTCCCTGCTCTTCTGCAGTACTCAGAGGGTCAAAAGAATCAAACATTAAAAAAGACTGTGCGACCCCTTTTAAAACGAAACCACTGTTATTTTCTTTGGCTAAACTGTTAAGGCAAGTTTCAAAGAGGATTAACATCTGCACAGCCCGCTGTTTGTCTCCAGGGCCTTTTGGGCGTGTTCTCACACGGCCATAGCAGGAGGGACCCTGGGGTGCCCTGCAGGGGGCATTTCTGGGCCCACAGCGACACACTGGACATCACTCTGGAAGTTGGGCAGGCAGCCAAGTGGTCAGTCTGATTTGTGCAGCTTTTGTCCACAGAGAGGGGAGCGAGCCATGGGCAGGAGTGGACGAGACTGTGCCCTTTCCAGAGGGCACCTCGAGTGCGTCCCACATCACGTCCTCGCTGGAGCCGCCAGGGCTGTGAGAGAGGGGTCCTGTCCTGGTGACCTGTTCCAGGGCCATTCGAGGAGAATGAAACAGAGGAGCCCGGAAACACCGCCGGCACAGCCCATGCCTTGGGGAGAGAACCCTGCTGGGCTCAGAAATGCACCCAGAGCAACTACTGGGGCCTTGGAACACGGCCATCCTCCGCGGGGCAGTGGGAACCCCATCAGAACCAGCCCCCCCCACCCCGAGCCCCCACCCCTCCGGCTGGGGCCCACCCACCTGCCTGGGCCGGGGGCGGGCAAAGTGCAAGGGGCCGGCACTTCGGCTCCTTCCAAGCTCGCAGCCGCTCTGCGGAGGTGTCTGGAAACACCCTTGGCTCCCTGAGAGCTCTGCTCTGTCTCAGGCCCCCTCCCAGGCTGCCTGACAGCCCCGATAAAATGCTGTGCCTGGAATGTGACATTCCGGGGGCGTCAGGCCCCAGCCTGGCAAGAAACCACCTGGAAGACAAATGACCGGAAGCCTGCTGGGCACAAAGGTCCCCGCGGGTTACAGACGGTGGACCCGGTGGGCGTGGCCTCTGTCCGTGCCTTAGGATCCCCCCCTCAGGCCCCACGATGCCCAGCAGACCCCCCATGCTGGGTGACCCGGTGGGGTGAACGTGCCTTGGATCCTGCTGACTTGGGCCTCCCGGCCAGCCGGTCTGGGCTGACCAGGACCTGCATGAAAGGGCCAGGCTGGAGATCCCTGCCAGAAGAGTCTGTGGCCATAACAAGTCTCTCTCCATGTGGCCTCTGCCTAGATATCAAAGCAAATACACCGCGACCCACCAGACCCCAGGCCGGGACCATCCGCCTCCGCATTCCTCAGCTTCCATCCGCCTTTGTAACCAGAGCAGGGTCACCAGGAGTGACCCCGAGTCAGCCCTGGGCAGGCCCAGCCCCCATGCTGCAGTCTGCACAGGCCAGGTGTCTCAGGAGACCCGGGCACCCCACCTAGAACCCCCCTCCCAGCACCCAGGCAGGCGGCCGAGGCCTCCCATTTCTGCCAGTTAATCACTTCAAGCTGCCTGCCTTGAGGCGGGGGTGAGGAACTGGAGCAGGGAAGGGACCTTTCTCCTGCTCGGGACTGTAGCTGGGACTGCCCCCACAGAAGGTCCTGGTACGAGTAGGGATGCAGCCAAGAGCCTTGGGCCCCCACACCCCCACCTCATGGTCACCACACTGCTGGCCAGTGTAGAAGCCTCTGGTAGGGCAGCAGGAGCCCTTCCTAGGGACCAGGCTGCCATCGGATGGGGTCAGGGGCAGCCATCTGGGAGCTGGACGCAGGTGCTGATGGGCCCTGGGGAGGTGGAAGGGGCAGTCGAGGTCACATAGTGGCTGTCACATAGCTCATGAAGGATGCTGAGGAAGCACCTGTGAAATGCTGGTGACGGGGAGGCAGAGATGCAGATGATGGGGAGGCAGAGATTCTGGTAACAGGGAGGCAGAGATGCTGGTGATGGGGAGACAGATTCTGGTGACAGGGAGGCAGAGATTCTGGTGACGGGGAGGCAGAGATTCTGGTGACGGGGAGGCAGAGATGCGGGTGATGGGAAGGCAGAGATATGAGTGATGGAGAGGCAGAGATGTGGGCTATGGGGAAGCAGACGACACCCACAGCATATCTGGCTGCAAGAAAGACCCTGCCATAGGCAGTGGTGGAACAGCTTGAGCGACTTTGGCCCAAGGCACACTGGGCTCCACACCCCTCCCACCCCCTCCCTGCTCTCAGGTGCTTCATCACAGATGTGGGGTCTGCTCATCTGCTCAAATCTTGAAGCAGGATGATGCCTCTAGCCGCTCCAGGGGACATGGGGGTCAGGGGGAACACAGAGGACCCGGAACGAAGGCTCCCAGATGCTGCTGTAGCACTTGGGGCTTGCCACGTTGCACATAGCTGAAGGACGAATGAATGGATGGCAGATCCTGTGGGAAAGGTTCTCTCCACAGGGAGAGGAGAGGATCTCACCCGGGCTGCCCCGTGTGCTGGGGAGCCCCTCCTAACCTGCTCTTCCTTCTACCCTGCCTTGAGTAGTGACTGTCCTGCCACCCACCCACACTTCTGCAAGCCCGACAGTGGTGAGCAGAGAACAGGGACCCTCTGCCCTCACTGAGGGTTCTCAGGAGGCCTGGGGTGGTGTTCACACACATTCCTGAGGGACTCGCAGGAGGAGGTTCCCAGACTCAACCTGGGAAAAGCACAGTCCTGAATCCGGAGCCCCAAGTCCAGAGATGGTTCAGTTACACAAGATGGTGTTGTAAATGTGAAAGGACCTACACCAAAGTGTTATTAGCCATAAAACAAACCCCACGACAACATAGATGAGCATGGAAAACATAGTTCTCAGTGAGAGAAGCCAGACGCAAAAGGACACACGCTAGGGCTCCACCCACATAAAACGTCCAGAGCAGGGGAGTCCTAAAGCAAGGAGCAGATACGTGGGGGGGCGGGGTTTCCACGAGGAGAATGTGCTCCAGCTGCACGGCCAGTGGTTGTGTAAACAGAGTGAACATACTACACGTCCTGAGTTGTTCACCATGAAAGAATTAGTTTTATGCTGTGGATGAATGGAAGTTAAATGATAAAAGTTAAAATGATGTAAAAGTTAAGGACCCTGTTGCTCTCTAGCCTACAGAAGAAGAGAGAACATATGACACCTCGTCCTGGAATCTCCTGACCTCAAGTCCCAGCCCCGGCCTGCCAGGGGTCACTGCCCGCACCTGGAGGGACAGGGTGGCCCACCTTCCCCAGTCTGCGGAGCCCGGGTCTGGGTGGCCGCCCTGACACACAGCACGTTCACAGCCCCAGCCTCACTCGTCCACAGGCTCCGGAAGCCCTGAGGGCACAGTGCGGTGAGAGGCACCCTCGAGGCTCCTGGGGGAACCAGAGGGAGGCAATCAGGAAGGCTGCATGGGGGAGGTGGCATGGGCACATCCACCCACCTTGGCTCTGACCCAGGAAACCCAGGATCCTCTGCCTCCCAGGATGATGCCAGGAAGCAGCCTTCTCCACGGAGAAGCTGGGGCCCTGGAGGCCTGGGGGCCTTGAGTCACTGCACCTCATTGCTCAGCCGTGAGCTCAGCACCCAGGTGCCAGCTTGTGCTCAGAAGCCGCACCCACTCTCCTCCCCATCAGCCCCACAGCACCCGGCCCCGAGCCACAAGCTGGGCACAGACAAGCCAGGGCACATGTGTCTGGAGACAGAAATCAGAATCCAGATTCTAGTGGGACTCAGGCCACTCAGACCCCACTGTCCAGCAAAGGGCTGGTGTAACAAGTGGGCAGCTTCACCCAGACATGCCTGGCTCGACCATGACATGCAGGCAGGCAGGTGAGGTCATGCTGGGTGGGCACAGGGCAAGGAGGGGCCTCCTCAGAGAAGGCAAGGCTCTTACCAAGCGGTGTCCCAGAGGCACGGGCACAGTGGGGGTCTAGGGTCTGAGCAGACAAGGCAGTTCGGCCCAGGGAGCAAGGAGTCTCGGGGCTGCCATGAGTGAGGGGCCTTACACCTGCCTCCTGGGGTTCATGCCCAGAGGGCATGGGCAGGAGGGGGCTCCAGGCCTGGTGTATCTGGGCACACTGGGCACACGTGGGAAGGAGAGGGATGGCCTGGGGGGCATTCTGATGTGAAAGGTTCAGTGAGACGCAGACAGATGGGAAGAAACATCAAAACAACAAGCTCAGCTGTCCCCACTCGGGGCCACGTGTGGTCATGTGGCATCCAGGAGGTCAGCAGACCTGGGCCTACAAATGCTCCATCTGGAGAAGCCTGGTTTAGCACATAAACAATTACATGCACATGAACCCACATGCGCACACACGAACACATGTACATACTTATACACATGCACGTGTGTATACACCTACATGCACACTACACACTTGTGCACACATGCATCTGCAATATGTTATGGACCTACACACACATGTGTGTGTATGCATACACACAGGCACGCACACAAGCACCTCCACACACATGCACACACACACATATGTGTGCACATGCACATTTGCGTGCACGTGTCATATACACACATGTGTGCACACATATACTCATGCACTCACACACATGCATACACACCTACATGCACATGTGTTCACACAGGCACATGCCCTCATGCACAGGGATACATGGACACATGAATATACAAATGTACACACTTGCATCTGCACATACACACATGTACACAAACTCACATATATGCATAAGCAACAGAATGGGAAAGACTAGAGATCCTGTCAAGAAAATTAGAGACACCAAGGGAACATTTCATGCAAAGATGGGCTCGATAAAGGACAGAAATGGTATGGACCTAACAGAAGCAGAAGATATTAAGAAGAGGTGGCAAGAATACACAGAAGAACTGTACAAAAAAGATCTTCATGATCCAGATAATCATGATGGTGTGATCACTCACCTAGAGCCAGAAATCCTGGAATGTGAAGTCAAGTGGGCCTTGGGAAGCATCACTACGAACAAAGCTAGTGGAGGTGATGGAATTCCAGTTGAGCTATTTCAAATCCTAAAAGATGATGCTGTGAAAGTGCTGCACTCAATATGTCAGCAAATTTGGAAAACTCAGCAGTGGCCACAGGACTGGAAAAGGTCAGTTTTCATTCCAATCTCAAAGAAAGGCAATGCCAAAGAATGTTCAAGTTACCACACAATTGCACTCATCTCACACTCTAGCAAAGTAATGCTCAAAATTCTCCAAGCCAGGCTTCAAAAGGACGTGAACCATCAACTTCCAGATGTTCAAGCTGGTTTTAGAAAAGGCAGAGGAACCAGAGATCAAATTGCCAACATCTGTAGGATCATTGAAAAAGCAAGAAAGGTCCAGAAAGACATCTATTTCTGCCTTATTGACTATGCCAAAGCGTTTGACTGTGTGGATCACCACAAACTGGAAAATTCTTCAAGAGATGGGAATACCAGACCACCTGACCTGCCTCCTGAGAAATCTGTATGT
>ML664152.1:1531830-1730123 GCA_007570785.1 Antilocapra americana
AAAGGCAGAGGAACCAGAGATCAAATTGCCAACATCTGTAGGATCATTGAAAAAGCAAGAAAGGTCCAGAAAGACATCTATTTCTGCCTTATTGACTATGCCAAAGCGTTTGACTGTGTGGATCACCACAAACTGGAAAATTCTTCAAGAGATGGGAATACCAGACCACCTGACCTGCCTCCTGAGAAATCTGTATGCAAGTCAGGAAACAACAGTTAGAAGTGGACATGGAAAACAGACTGGTTCCAAATCGGGAAAGGAGTACATCAAGGCTGTGTATTGTCACCCTGCTTATTTAACTGATATGCAGAGTACATCATGAGAAACGCTGGGTTGGATGAAGCACAAGCTGGAATCAAGATAGCTGGGAGAAATATCAATAACCTCAGGTATGCAAATGACACCACCCTTATGGCAGAAAGTGAGGGAGAACTAAAGAGCCTCTTGATGAAAGTGAAAGAGGAGAGTGAAACGTTGAGTTAAAACTCAACATTCAGAAAACTAAGATCGTGGCATCTGATCCGACCACTTCATGGCAAATAGATGGGAAAACAATGGAAACAGTGAGAAGCTTTATTTTGGGGGGCTACAAAATCCCTGCAGATGATGACTGCAGCCATGAAATTAAAAGACACTTGCTCCTTAGAAGAAAAGCTATGACCAATCTAGACAGCACATTACTTTGCCAACAAAGGTCCGTCTAGTCCAAGCTATGGTTTTTCCAGTAGTCATGTATGGATGTGAGAATTGGACTATAAACAAAGCTAGCATCGAAGAATGTATGCTTTTGAACTGTGGTGTTGGAGAAGACTCTTGAGAGTCCCTTGGACTGCATGGAGATCCAACCAGTCCATCCTAAAGGAGATCAGTCCTGGGTGTTCATTGGAAGGACTGATGCTGAAGCTGAAACTCCAATACTTTGGGCACCTGATGGGAAGAACTGACTCATTTGAAAGGACCCTGATGCTGGGGAAGATTGAAGGCAGGAGGAGAATGGACAACAGAGGATGAAGTGGTTGGATGGCATCACCGACTCAACGGACATGAATTTGAGTAAACTCTGGGAGTTGGTGATTGACAAGGAGGCCTGAGTGCTGTAGTCCATGGGGTTGCAAAGAGTCAGACACGACTGAGTAACTGAACTGAACTGATGCATCCACATGTAGCTACATATATGTATGCATACACACACACACACACACACCTGTGTACACACATGCACCCATACACACACACATGCACACCTGTACTCACAGTCTTTGAAAAGAGGTCTCATGAAATGAGGGTTGCTGTCCTCTTCCAAGATAGTCGGAGAGCAAAACGGGAGATGCCTGCCTGCTTCAAGGGCACCTGTGTTCATTGACCATCACACCCTCTTACCTCTGCTCAGTCCAATCCCCCCACATGGTGCCAGGCAGTTCCTTCCACCACTAGGGACTGTGCCTGAGTCTCTGCAACTCCTAGGGTCTGGAGTTCTCCCACCCCCGCCTGAACAGCAGTCCTGGGGCCACTGAACACTGTGAGGAAGCCAGCAGAGAGGAACCCTGAGCAGCTCATGTCTGCAGGGGGACAGGACAAGCCAGGGAAGAAGAGGTCAGAACCCCGCAATCTGAGGTTAAACCTTAAATCTGATACTGAAGCTGAAACGCCAGTACTTTGGCCAAGGGTGCCAGAATCTCCGCTGAAGGGACATCGTCTCTGTGGCCAGCACAGGCAGGGACTCCTCTCTGCCAACCAGCCCCGCCCAGGCCCCTCTGTGTGTCAGGCATCAGAGCACAGGAGGCACCCCGACAGCAGACACATGAGGCTTAGAAAACAAGATACCACAGGCAGGGCCAGGATCACATGCCGACCGGAAGACCTGGAAGAAGGCCACAGGCCGACCATCACAGGTTTCAGAATCCTTCCTGGAAGCAGCAGTCAGACTGAAGCACCCAGCTGCAGCCTCGGCACCTGGGGCATCTCAGCCTTGTCATCACTGTCTTAATCCCTTAGGGCTCTGCCAGGGCCCGCCCACCAGCCCAGCCCAGGCCACCGCCTGGGGCTGAAGGCCCTGCCCAGGAATGGACATGGCGAGCTGGGCAGTGTCCCACGTCCTATAGAACCTGATGTGATACCTGGGTTTTCAAGGGGCTTTAGAGGGCGAGGCAGTAATCTGAGACCCTCCGGGGACTGCCCAGGGCCATACTGAACTAGGTCACCAGGCAGGAAAGGGTGGACAGCCTCAGACCCCATCAGACCTGTAGGCGTTTGGGAGTCCCCGAGCGGTGAGTCCCACAGAGGATGCTGTGCGCAGGGGACATGCCCTGTCCTTCAAAACTGCACAGCAGTGAGGCCACAATCCACCTGTGCTCTGAACTGAGGGCTCAGTCCACACCTCGGACGGGGTCCTGGGGGCTGATGTCAGAGATGGGCCCACCTCTGCCACATGGTCCTGCCAAGTCCTCTCGGCCAGAACAGCACGAGACACAGAGGTTACACTCCCTCCCTCCAAGTGGCCCTCTCTGCAGGACACTCCAGGCCAGCGCAGTGCCAGCCCCAGGCAGTCCCCACACCGTGGTGTCCCCCCAACCTTCGCCTGGCTCCACAGCTGTCCACACAGAGGTGGGTGCCAGATGTATCTACCTGCAGCTCACCACCTCCCCACTCCCAGGGCCTCCTGGCGAGAGGGATCGTGTGTCCATTCCCAAAGTCAAATGTGTGCTCTGTGTGCGCTTCCCTCCAGGCCACAGCCCAGACCCCGCGGTACAGAAGGTGCCCGGTGACGTGGCCCTGCTCCTCAGCTGCTGTGGGGCTGGGCACTCCCCACCCCACAAGTGCCACTGTGTGATCATGGGCGTTGTATCAGGCACCAGGGAGGGAGGAGGCCAGCCTGGGACCTTGAGCCGGACACTCTCCCAACCGCACAACACCCAGCACTGGCCTCTCATGGTTGGCCCAGCTCCCCCAGACCCAGCCCAGTTTGTTAGACAGTTCCGGCCAGATGGCAGCCGAATGGCCACCGGCCATTGGCTCCCTGGTCACGTACACCCTGGAGGAAGCTCCTCTGCCCACCGTTCCAAGCCTCTCGCCTACTACCCACCTTAGATTCCCAAACCAGACATGGGGCAGGAACATCTGGGCTGAGGGAGCTGGGTATGTCTGGTCACTGCCCAGGGGGACAGAGCCGCAGAGGCTTGTCCCCAGATGGCCCAAGGTACTGGCCCCACCCGGAGACCACAAGCCGGGCAAAGGCACCTCCCAGGGCTGTGACAATACACCTGGGGTGACAACAAAGTCATGCTTCCAGAGATGAGGAGTGGTTCGGGGGGCCTGCATGTTCAGACTGAGGAGCTTGGCTCTGCCTTGGCCCCACGGCAGGGCCAGGATGAGGCATCCACACAGCAGTGAGGGCTGCCCTGGGCTGACCGTACAAGACTAGGACTCACAGAAGGGGGCCAACTGTCACCCAGCGAGGCCGGTGGCCCAGGGCGGACTGCAGACTCAACCTCCCACCTAGAAGCGCACAGGACAGACGGCAGCTAGGCAAGGTACCCCCCTCCCCCACCCCAGCAAGAGCTCCCCTCAGACCCCAAGGCCAACAGACCCCATTTCCCAGCTTGATTTGCCCTGAGGATGAGGAAGAGGCAGCAGTCCGATCGGCCCCTAAAACCTCTCAGACCACCTAGAAACTGCCTTCCAGCCTGGAGGGGTCTGCACCCGAGCCTCGCCTTCCCCGGACACAGTGCCCCTGCTTCCAGGCAGGGAGAGCCCATGAGCCTCATGCCCATGACACCATCTGAGTCCTCCTGACACTGCCTGGCCGCGGGCTGCTGACTGCACGGGCGTTGGCAAGACCCCTCACTACTGGGGGTACAGGAGCCCCTCTGCGTCTCCAATAACTGCTCAACAAAGCCAACCCCCCGCCAGCCCTATGAACCACACCACCCATACCTGAGGCATGGCCAGCCATGCACTTCTGGCCAAATTCAGGAGCTACGGTTCTCATGAAAGCCTCAGAAGTCTGTTCAAGCATTCAGGAAGCCTCTATGAGCCCCAGCTGTGTGCCAGGCATATTACCTGCTGGGGGCCTCAGGTGCCCTGGGGGAGGACAGCAGCCCAGGGCACTGATGCCTGGGACACCAAGCAGAGGGGAGGTCAGCGGCCGGAGTGGAGGTGCAGGGGCCGGGTCCAAGGGTGGACGAGTCCATCAGACAGGGAAAGGGCAGAAGGAGAAGCAGGTGGAAGCTCAAGGTGGGTGTCAAACAGGAGGGGTTCCCGGGGGCATCCCAGCGCCCCTTGAGTAACATCCACGCCCTCCTTCCCAGGCAACAGGGAGGCTGATGTGGAGGTTGGGGTGGCGCCCAGAGCACACCTATAGACTCTCTCGTCCAGGTGGGTGTAGGGGTAAGGAGAGCGGGCCAGCCAAACTGGCCCAGGAACCTCTGCCTGGCTCCCTGGGTCCCAGACTCCAGCCCCAAATGGCTCCTACCAGGACAGGCAAAAGAAGTCCTGGGGAAGGTGATGAGGGGCCACCTGTCTCCCCAGGACAAGGGCCACGATGGCGGCTGCAGAGCATGGAGAAAGCTGAGTGCCAGAGCGGAAAGGTGCCTGCAGGTAGCAAGGAGGGTGTGCGAGGAGCCAACCCAGGGGTGTGGGTGCTACTCGGATCAACCTCAGGGTGAGCCTGTGTGAGGTGGGAGCGTGAGCATATCTGTACTGGTGTGTGTGTGTGTGTGTGTGTGTGTGTGTGTGTGTGTGCGCGCGCGCACGCTGGGGTGGGAGGAAAGGAGCTGTGGGACAAGTCATATGTGCACCAGGCTCCACGGTGCCCACCCCCGTGGGTGTGAGAGTCACAGCTGCGCAGGAATCCCAAGGCTGGTCACCCCAGACCTGGGGTTCTCGGGGCAAGGTCCCTGCATGTAGCTCTCGCTCCTCCAGTACAAGCAGGCCCCCGCGTGTGGTGCCCAGATCTTAGCAGCGCCCCCTGCCGACCCCAGCACCCACCAGTCACTGCCCAGTTGGGGGGATTCTGTGTCAGGAAGGCACCGCGTGTACGCGGCTGAATTTAACACGACACGAACCTTGCTCAGCTTGGAGCAAAGATGCCACCTGCCAACGCTCCCCACCATGAACCCAGCCCTTTCAGACCCCATGGGAGGCACCTGCAGGACCCACCAGACAGACAGGACAGCTCCTGATCAAGAGAAATCGAAGCAAGTCAGGTGGTGGCACATCCACTGTCTTACCACCAGGAACAGAGGGTCTGGCAGGTCAGGAAGCAGGGTGAGCTAGGCAGCGTGTGCTCAGGAACCTGCACTTCACTGTCTCCCCTGCCCCCCGGGCTGCATCAGGGGCCACGTGGTAGAGCAGGAGGGGGTGTCACCTGCCTGGGGACCCAAAAGGACAGTCAGGAGGAGGGCCTGGCTGCCAGCATGGAACTCTGCTCTGCAGAGACAGAGTCTGGACTCTTCCTTATTCATCACAGCCTCGCTGCTCTACACACACTGGACTCCACTCACTCTTTCCTCCTCCCTTTCTTCCTCCCCTCCTTTCTCCTCTCCTCTTTCCTTCTTCCTCTTCCCCTCCTTCCATCTCCCCTCCTTCCTTCTCCCCTCCTTCCTCCTCCCTCCTCCCCTCCTTCCTCCTCCACTCCGACTGCTGCTGACCCTGTGGTGGGACCATTCCTACTGCTCAGCCCACTCACTGTCATTCCTGGGATCAGAGGCACGGGCGGTCTCTGAACGTGGGCACAGCGTTGTCAGTTTTGCAAGAACAAAGCATAAAACTGCAAACATTTCCAAAGACAAAGTCCAGTCTCACCCAGAGCCCTCTCCCTGCCCACCTGCCCTCAGGAGCCTAGAGTGTGCTGAGCGGGACCCGCATAGGCAGCAGCTAAGCCGGATACAGAGTCAGCAGCAGTGCAGACGTGCTGGGGAACCCACTGGGAGCCACAGAGAGGGGCTGGCTTTCCAGTGTGGGCATGGGGTTGGGGGGACGCTGAGGAGCACAGGTGGGCAATCGGCAGGCCTGCCCCTCTGGGTGAAATGCAGGGATCTGTAGCAGGACACGGAACCCAGCCTGGGGTCAGTGACCACAATGGCCGCACACACTGCCCGCAGAGCCCCTGGGTCCAGAGCCTTGGAGCTTCTCGCTGGAGTCCTGCACCCCTGGCTCCTGGCAGCCTGAAGACAGCCGGGTCTACAGCTTTCCCTGCCCACACCCACCACTGGCCCTGAAGGTTCTGGAGAGCGAGAGGACTGGGAGCCTCTTGCTGGGCCACAGGGATGCCACCCCATCTGGCCGTAATAATCCTGTTGCCAGGATACAGGTGAGGAAGAAACGCATGGTCCTGGATTGGAGTCTAGATGGTATGACCTTTCTCTTTCTCCAGAAATGGGGACCCAAATAGCAGTGTCATGAGCTGATAGCTCAGGTAAAGGAGGGCGCTGCTTGTGGTGCCCTGTGGGGCCATCCCCGTGGCAAGAGGGCCATCGTACCTGCCCGGGCAGTGAGCGCCAGCCCAGGGCAGAGCCAGCCACAGGCCGCACACAAAGGGGCTTTCATCTGAGGACCCCTCACATGTTCAGTTAGCAATGAGCGAGCTCAGAGGTGGGGAGGACCTAAGCCAGGAGGGAGAAGCTCTCGGGCTTGCTGCAGATGAAGCAGGTGTGGTCTGCAGCCAGGATCCCATCAGTGTCCAAACAGGTGAGGGCAGCCAAGAAAGCCAGAGCCCCACGACCATTGTAGGTATTCCCACAACTCAGGGTTGGCCACCAGGCCCAGGAATGACAGAGACCATAAAGTGACCCCTCAGCCTAGCCTTGGGAGCATGCAGACTGGGGTGGAGATGGCACAGCTTCACCTTGGCTGAGGCAATCACAACTTAGGTTTGGAACAGTTTACCCCACAGCCAGTATGTGGTCTTCCCAACATGCATACCCAGGTTCTGGGAGCCGGAGTTCACAAAAGGGCAGAATTGGCCAGCTAACCACTGAGGAGGAACAGGTGGACAGCAGAAGGGCAGGATGCATGGCCCAGACCCTTCGGCACAGGGGCGGTCAGACCAGGACCCAGAGCTGTGAGCCGCAGGGCAGCGAGGACACACAGGAAAGAGGTCACAGGGACCCCAGGCCCCGGCACATGGACAGGCGTGGTGGGCCATCCAGGGGCCAGTTAACAGGCACAGGGAAAAGGGGGGGTGCCCCAAGGCTCGGGCTGTCACAGAGAGTAACCATCACCGCCAACACCACGATGTCCACTCAGGACACCGTGGCACAAGGGGGTCTCTGCAGACCCCAGCAGCGTCTCCATGCCTGAGGCTCCCAGGAGCTCAGGCCTGGTGCTGCCCTTTAGGACATGGCTCCAACACCCTGTCCTGAGCCAGGAAAATGGGAGACACTCCTCATCACTCAGACCTTTAGGAAAAGCACGTGAAGGTACAAGGGCTGTTCTTGTGAGGAAAAGGGCAAAGATCCAGTCAGACTCTTCCAAACACCTACACTCAGAATGAGACGACGCCCCGGGAGCACGCGTCATCCCGGAATGTTCCCAAGGGATGCTGGCGTGTAACTGGGGGAACGGCGGGAAGGGAGGATGGGGTGAGGGCAGGTGGGGCTGCAGCTTTAGGATTCAACCACCCAGTGTCTCTGGCTCAGCCTCTTCATTCCCTCTGCGGCTACCGACTGAATGGACATGAGTTTGAGCAAACTCCAGGAGATGGTGAAGGACAGGGAAACCTGGCCCGCTGCAGGAGAGGTAACAGAGAGTGGGACACGAGTGAGTGACTGAACAACAACTACTCAGGTCTAGTAACTAGTTAGGATCCAAGATCCAGTTCAGCCTGCATTAGTGGGGTCTTCAGCAGGGACTCAACAGACCAGGGTGACCAGGCTGCTGTGGACAATGCTGCCGCCTGAGGCCCTGGATTCTGGAATCCTGGCAGAGAAGTGTGCCTGCCCCTCCTTCGTCCCATGGCCTAGAAGAGGCAGGCTGGGGGAGGGTACTACACAGCCTCCCCACAGAGCCTCCTGAGGTCCCTGCCAGGAAGTGACCTTCGGGCTGGGCCAGCCTTCACTGCTCCCGAGATGGCTGGCAGAGGGCCTGGTGGGGGTTGGTCCACTTCTGGAAGTCAGGGGACAAGAAGAGGAGCAACCATGCCCCGGGCCCAGCCCCCAGCCCCTCTTGGCTACCCGCCACCATGGCTTGCTGCTCAGAGGACAGAAAGCCAGGCTTGCCAGAGGCAAGCCGAGCTCTCGGCCACACACCCTGCCTGACATCTCTGCTCTGCTGAGTACATGAGCTCTCAGAGAGGTCTCTGTGCCAGAGGAGAGGGTACAACACCTGTATGTGGGCAACAAAGACAGCATTTACACGGTAGGAGCCCACCTCACAGACTAGCCAGTATGGCCGTTTTCATAAGTGAAGCAAGTCTGGCCCCCAGCTCCCATTGGCCATTGAGTCTCTCAGCATCCAGATAACTGAAGGTCAACTCAGCACCCGAGATGGCTGCAAACAGACAAGCACTGGTCCATTCAACGAGCTCTGAGTACTGTCCACTTGCTCAACAGCTGGTCAGCTTTTCTTTATAAAAATCCTCAACATGCCAGGGTGCTGGGCAGAACTGGCACTTTTGGGGAATGTGCTTTTGTGCCATTTGCCTCATTCCCCCAAAATAGAACAAAGCGGGTCGCTGTCTGACCTCGTGGAGGATAACACCCAGCCCTGCCCTTTGAGGGCCCGGCCAGCCTAGAGTCCCAGGACAGCACCCTACACAGAGTCCCTTTGCCCACAGGCCCATCCAGGCATTCTTGAGTGTTCCGCCATCCTCCCTGGCCATGCTCATCTGCCTCCTGTCCACCAGCGCCCCCCCACGTTCAGGCTTCCATCACCAGTCAGAGCCCAGCCCAGCATATCGGAGCCCCTAGTGCCTCAGGGGACACGCGAGGTCCCTTTGGGGCTCAAACCCTGAGAGGTCCCTAGGACCGGCCCGTCTAACCTCTCCACAGAGAGCCGCAGCCCCAGGTGCAGAACACACAGGCCAGAGATTGGACCCTCAGGACTCGGGGTCAGCAAGGAGACTCCAGGGCCCCCACAGGGCGTGGCGGGCGTCCCAAGGCCTGCGAATGTATTAAAGTTTCCACGCCGACGGGAAGCATCACTTTACGAAAGATAGGGTTTGCCATCACTACAACTCCACCCGTCTCGGTGACCCAACCATACACTGGACATAGTCGTGTGGCTGCTAGAACAAATGACCACACATCAGGGGCTCAAAACCACATGAGCTGTGCTCCTACAGTTCTGAGGCCGGGGGTCTAAGACCCTCCCCGGGGGCCCCTTGGTCTGGCATCCGTAAGAGCCTGTGCACTTCAGCTCACAGCCCCTTCCTGCATCCTCCCATCTCTCCCACGACCTCTGCCTCCATCACCACATCTCCCTGTTCTTACCTGACCCTCAGCCTCTCCCATCCTTTCTCAGGACCTTGGATTACACATAGGACCACCCAGATAATCCAGGGTAATCTCTGCAGCTCAGGAGGCTAATGCCATCGGAAGTCGTTCTCACCATACAAGGCAGCGTTCTCAGTCCTATGGATGCTGACACGGATATCTTGGGGCTGAGGTTCAGGGGACCATGTGCCATGGGAAGTAAAAGTTTAAATGAGGGAGTGCTTGTCTAGGTTCCTAAATGTGGACAAGTTAGGTGTTTGGACAGTGAGCTCCCTGTCTGGGGGTGGGGGTGTGGGGGTGTTATATCATCCGGGGAGCAGACTGACTGGCAGCTAGCTCTCCTGCAGGCCTCCGGCTTCTGCACCCAGAAGGGCCGTCCGTCCACACAAGCGAGGTCGGATCGGCAGGGAGGACAGCCCAGGAGTGTTGAGAGATCTGATTTCCCCACAATGGCAGTAAAGGCTGTGTAGGAATGGGTGGTGTCCATTCTCAATTATTCTCACAATATAAGGTTATGAAGGATCGGCGGAGCATTGCAGATTCTGAGTCACCACTGGCTGGACCCGAGTTTCCCAGGGACAGAGGCTCATTTTAGCCAGAAACAGGAAGGCCCTGGCTGCCCTAAGAACACCAGTGGCCTGGGCTGAGACTGTTCCCCTGGTGCCAAGGGGATAAGGCTGAGATGTGAGGACACAAAATAAGCAGAGGTTGCTGCCAACACTGCCCATTGGGGTGGGGGCAGGGTAACCCTGCCACCCCAGGACCCAGAGAAGGGAGCAAAGTGTCAGCCAGAACCTGAAACGGGGCAGGAAGGCCGGGCCAGCAGGGGCATCTGGGCTCAGAAGGGACCACTGCGCCCCCGCCCTGGCCAGGTGGTGCTCAGCGCCAGGTGGAAGGACAGCGGGTGTCTTGCTACGATGATTATTCACGGTAGAAAAGGCCTCCCCCAGCCGCAGCCATGGGTGAGCTCCACAAGGCACTCAACCCTGGGAGGGGAGGTCCGGCAGCCCTCTCCTGGGGGCCTGCCTCCTAAAGCCCTCAGGCCCCCCATGAGGGGAAGGAGGGTCAGTGCTTGGTCACTGGGTAGTGGCTGGGTGGGGCAGGGTCAGGTGAGGAGACCCCGAACGTGAGCACGGACAGGATCAAGGGTGGCTTCCTTTCGTCCTGGCTGGAAGGCCGTGGTGACCGAGGATGGGAAGGATGCTGTGCTGCCTGCAGTCTGAGCAGACGCCGCCTGGATGACATCCTGCAGGCTGAGCCTGGTTCCCGGCACTGATGGGGCCTCGACCCAGGAACCCAGGAACTGGCCTGGCTGGTGGAGAACAAGAGGCTCCGTGGAATCTCAGTGGGAGACTTTTCAAAATCCAGCAGCCTCGTAACAGGATCCAACAGGCAGAGGCAAGTCTTCGTTCCCTGGATTGTTCCCATGGGACACGTGGGTGGGCGAGATTGTGCTGGCCCAGGCGCACTGGGAGGACTTCGGGCCTTGGGGTGAGTGGGCTGCTTTGTCAGACACTCATGATCATTTCAGCAGGCGCAGCCCATGGGACAGGGAAGAAGCACAGAAACCACGTTCCGGTCACGTGGACCCATTTCCTGCTCTCACCAGGCCCTCCTCTGGGCCCCACCCTGGCGGCTGGCTTGGACCATCCCTGACATGATGTCCCAGGAGCCCGGCAAGGGCTGTCAGGATGCATCCCAGGGAGCTCCCTGCAGAAATGCCCTATTCAGGCCTGCAGAGCCCATTGTCCTTCCCAATTTACAGACCAAAGGCACAGAGATGGCGAGGAATCTGCTAAAGGTCACACGGCACTAGGGGGCAGAGCTAGAATTAAAGCCTTGAGCCTGGGCACTCAGCCCACATAACAGATGGTGTCCCAGCCACAAACATCAAGTGGCAGGCCCGGCTGCCTGCCAGCTGTACTACACGAGGATTCAGTGACCCCACGCTTGTTTTCTGCAAGGACCAGCTCCAGCTCCACGCCCAGCGAGGCGGAGTAAAGAAGATAAGAGCCCCATGGGGAACGTGGCTCCCGGGGGCTCTGCCAGCCCAGCCCAGCTTACCTCTCGGAATTCTCCCAACCCCCTACCTCCCCTGAGACGTGGATGGGTCTCGGTGTGGTCCCTGAACAGTGCCCCACCTCTACAGGAAAAGGCCATAAAAAACAGAAAAAAACCCAACTCCATGCTTTAAGGAATTCCAAACCTGCCCAGAAACTAGAAACTATGCCAAATATGCTCCCTGCAAGGTGACACCACAGGCAGACATGACGACGAGGAAGACGGTGCAGGGACAGAGAACAGATGTCAGAGCAAGGAGATGCGTGGAGGCCGAAGAACACCAGCGCCTGCGCCTTCACTGCAGAGGAACAGCATTCCTCTACCGATCACGGCAGCACAATTTTCAAAGCGACAATGCCAGCCCTGGCGGCTTGAGCTGAAAAGTTGAAGGTACCTCCTGTACCTCTGGGGGGATGCCCACCCCGCCAGGTTCCAACCACAGCCCCCGCAGCACTGACAAGGGGCCCCCCAGACGAGGAGCTCAGAGCCCACAGTGGGTGTGCTAGGCCAGCCCTGTGTCGCCAGGGACACTGCTGTTTACCTACCTATCGGGCCAGGCAGGGCGCACACAGAGGTGCTCAAAGACGAGTCAGGAAAGAGGGAGTCAGGAAAGAGGAAGTCAGTGGCCCCAGGCCAGGTGGCTGGGGTCACCACCCACCAGCTGCCAGCCCCAGACTGACTGTTCTGTTCTCTAGTTCTCTAGTGTGGATCCTGATGCTGTCCCCAAACTCGTGAGCCCTCGCTTGGAAGAAACCCTGTCTCCGTGAGCCTGGAGGGCTGGCATAGGACACAGGTGCTCAGGGAGGCAGGGCCCCTTCACAGGGTCAGCACCCCCTGCATCAGGCCCTGGGCCAGCTGCAGGGGGTCCCGGAATGTTACCTCCTATGACCCTGCCCTCCTCACAGCATGGGTGTGGGGTGGGATCTCCCACCTGGCACTGTCACAGCAGCAGCAGCCACAGAGATCACCGCAGTTGCACCAAGGTGAAGCCCCCTGGTTGCCTAAATGGGAACGAGGAAGAACAGTGTCCTTTCATCCTGGAAGCCATGGGGCCCCTGGATCCAGGTCCCAGCAGATGTGCCCCCCACCCCAACCCCAGACCCTTCCCATCCCCTCTGCTAGGTGGGAGCCTGAGCATGGTACACCCCTGCTGGGCTGGGCCCTCCAGGAGCTGCTTTCTTGCCAGCTCAAGTCTCAAAGCAGAAGGTGCCTCTCAGCTCACGGAGAACCACCTGCGCTGGCAGGTTCTATGCAAATAAATAACAGACCCAGCTGCCTAAGGTGTGCTATCCACAGGTGTTCAGTCCGGGCTGCCTGAAAACCACTGAAACCCGTCCATCAGGAGCGCGTACAGGTCCTGACAGTGTCCAGCCAGGCCCCCTACAGTGACCCACTACCTAGATGCTAGCTCCGGTCACACAGGCCCATCCTGTCGCCCTGCAGAACCATTCTCAAGCCCTCAGTTCTGGTCTCATGATCTCTGTAAGAAAACACGCTGTGAAGGTCAACCCTGACCATGGCCAGTGCCTAGGCCAGCTAGACCCATGGCAGAGCCTCCTGGTCATCCAGAAATCAGGGGTGGCTGAGAGCCCCACTTGTGATGCCAGCTCAGTGCTGGGTCCCCCTGTCCTATCCTACCAGCCTCGTCACGATGGATCAGCCCAGGAGCGTCCCCATCTACGAGCATGGAATTCCAGAAAGATGTACCGGCCTGCAAACAAGTCCTCCTTCCTGGGTACTCACTGAAGACAGCCAGGAGGCCGTGCTGAGGCTTGCCTCCTCTGCTGGAGGAGCTGGGGCAGCAGACGGGCCCCCGCAGGCAGGCTGGCGGAGCACAGACACTGCCCCACAGCCTCCAAATTCCATCTGACTCAGTGCATCTGTGATCTAAAGCTCCTTCTGACAGGCGTTCAGTGCAGCCAAGAACCGCCAATGGAAAACATGACCCCGGGGGGCAGTGTGCATCACCTGTCCACACCCTGCTGGAACCAGGCTGTACTGGGGCACAGCAGGGCACTGTGTCTCCTGGAGAATCCCTGAGCGATGCAGTGGGCACTGCAAGGTCCCAGACAAGGGTGGAGATACCACGTGCTCAGCCGCTTCAGTCATGTCACTCTTTGTGACCCCATGGACTGTAGCCCGGCAGGCTTCCTCTGTCCAAGGGATTCTCCAGGCAAGAATACTGGAGTGGGTTGCCATGTCCTCCTCCAGGGGATCTTCCCAATCCAGGAATCAAACCCGGGTCTCCTGCATTACAGGCAGAATCTTGACCGCTGAGCCACCGGGAAAGACCACCAGAAGATACCACAAGCAGCAGCAAACACGAGGCATATCAGATGCCAGGGCGAGAGAAGCTTCACAGCGCGACCACCTGCTGCTCAGGATACCTGCCCCAGGTTAGGGCAGGAAACCGAGGCCACGCCTACCACTCCTCCCCTTGTTCCCAAGTTGGCAGGAGGGTAGGGTGGGGCTCAGAGGCCCAGTCCTCCTCAGGAAGGAACTGTACTTGGTGTAGGGCTCCTCCTAGGCCCTTTGCCATCAGATTTGGGAGGCAGGCATGTCCAGAAAACACTCATGACCTGGCAGGTGGGCAGAGCTGTGGTAACCCCTGGGCACACTGTAGCAACTCCCCCTAAAGTTCTCATTGTCCTTCCAGGGCCATCGCCATCAAAATGTATCAAATTCAATCATCTTATGAGCATGCTAAATATATATTTTACTTTTCCCAGTAATTTCTCCCCTATTCCCACCAATAGCATCCACTTTCAGGTAGTTTTGTGTGTCACATCCTGCAATGTCACCTTCTACCCAGACCTCAGACAGCTGGTGGTGGGCCGGCTGTGTTCTGTGAAGAGAGGCCATTCTGGGGTTCTCTCTCAGATGATAGCTAACCCAGATCCTCCAAGTTTCTGAGCAGAGCTGAGATCAGAATGTGCCATCTGTGGTCTGCCCTCACAGGCACCAGGGTGGCCACACTTCCCTCGACCAGGGTTGCAGATTGGCATGTGCCATGTGGTGATGGGTGGCCACTGAGGACAGACATGGAGCAGGGAGCTGCTTATTAGCCACAGCTGTGGCAAGACCAGTTTGCCCCTTGCCCACTGCATCTGACCCCTGAGCACTGGCAGGAAGTTACCCCTGGCCCCGGGGACCACCCCCTCTGCTGAGCAGTCCTTCCTAATAGTGCTCAGACCACAAGAGGGTTTGCTAGCCATCATGTCAGAAGACTGGTCTTGCCCCATTCTGTCCCCCACAGAGCCCCAGGACATCTCCAATAACCCAGATGAAGGGAGAACCAGGAACTCTGGTGGGGAGAAAGTGAGTGTGTACACATTTATGTGTACATACATGTGCCTTGAGTGTGCATGTATGTGTGCACATGTATGTGTGCATTTGTGTGTGTGCGTGTGCACATTTGTGGGTGCATGTATGTGCACGTGTGCATGTGTATTTGCATATGCATGTGTACATTTCTGTGTGTGGGTGTGCACAGGTGTGTGCACATTTATTGAGCATGTGTGCACCTGTATTTTCAGGGTGAAGTAGGCCGGGCGGGGCAGGCTCACCCAGCCCCTCAAGCTCTGAATGGAGTCAGTTTCTCTCCTTCTAGGCTTCTGTGCAAGGACTTTTCCCCTCCTCCTTCTTTTAAAGGAAAGCAGAAGTGCTTGAAAAACAAGTTTTGCTGAAATTCAAGACTATCTTAGAGGTCCTACACCTGAACCTTGAAGACTCCCCAATGACACGGCCCCTGGAAGCAAGTCTGCCTTGGATCAGAGCTCCTTCTTCAGCATAGGTCCCTTACTCAGGTCCTGTGGACCCGGAATGAAGACACCGCAGATATGGGGTGTACACACAGGGTCTTGGCTGTGTCTTGTTCAAGCCCAAACCCTGCAGGACCACCCAGGAAGTGGGGGAGGGGAACCACAGCCATCGGCTAAGACCTGGACCCACTTAAGTAGCCAAAGACAAGATGAACCAAGCCTAGGCTCTTAGCTTAGTCCTGGCCATCCTGCAAAGGCCCCCTGAGCAAAGTCCTTCTTCCTCAGCCCTAGAGGACTGACCCATGGGCGGAGGGCCGCTATAACAGGTGCTACCCCTGTACTTCCTCCAGGGGTGGGTCCGCAGGCAGCTCTGAGCCTCGAGGCTGTAAAGCCACTCGGAGCACCCCTGTGGGTTCTGGTTACGCAGGAGCTCACAGCACCAGGCAAGAGCATCAGGGTGACACAGCAAGGCCTCAAACAAAGCAGCAAGAGACTTGGGGGAGGGGTCAAGTGCAGCTCGGAGACAGACACGGGAAAATGCATCATTTGAGGTCAGAAAAAATGTTCAAATCAGCCAACAGGGCTTAAGTTTTTGACTCCCAAGAGGAATTCTCAAGGATTTCCAGGACAAATTGAGCCCCTGCCAAGTCAGGATTTCGCATACATTAGCTCTTCTCCAACAGTGTCTAGAGGGGGGCACCTATTACCCCATCCCAAAGGGACTTGGCCCAGCCTGGACAGGACCTGAGTTTTCCCCATGAGGGGGAGGGGTGGGCAGTGCACAGCCCGCTGAGCCTGCTTCCTGCTTTAAGCCCCAGGGAACAGAAAGAGCATTCCATCAGGCACCTTGGAAGGGGCTTCCTTCCTCCCAGAGGACCTGAGACTATGCAAAGCCCCATAGCAGCCACGTGGTGGGACAGAAGATAAAACACACCATTTCTTGAACTATCACGTTCCCCCCACCACCCCCAAAGTCTGTGTTAACTTGAACACCCACCGAGTTCTCATCTCACCAAAGCTTGTGAACATAACATTTTATTTTTCCTTCTCTAATGCTCAGTCATCACCCTTGATTTCCTCCCCTTGGTCACAAACCTTCATAAGCTGAGGTGTGGATGCTTCAATGTCCTTCCTTTCCCAAGAGGATGCACCATTATAAAAGAAGCCTTGTGGTTACACATTCCTGCACAAGTCCGAGGGGGTGGCCCCAGAAGCCACCGCAGTAGCTCCAGGCAGTCATAAGGACCCCAAGAAATCCGAAGACCCCAGATTCCGGCAAGGACAAACACTCCCTAAAAGCACCCTCTCTGCCCCCCCAGTTAACACAAATACATGAGGAATTACCTGCTCCGCTACAAACAGGTGCTTTTCACACCATCTCTTTAAAAACGTCTCTTTATGAGGTGGTTACAGTTTTAAAAGGTCTGCACTGCCATTTAACCTGGTGACCAAGCTGACTAGAAATAACGCAGTGGATTACGCCGCTGTCTCCCAGGAGCCTCCCCAGCTCATCCCGCCCCCCCCGCCCCCGCCAGCTGGGGCAGCAGGTTTGTGGCTGCTCTGGTGACCACAGTCAACAGTCACTCTGGGGAGCGGGCTGTCCAGGACGGGTGTCAGAGCAAACGGTCTACCTGTGAAAAAGCACCGGCTCTTTGGGGATGGGGGCTCCCCTCGGGCCAGGCAGCCCCTCCTCCCCCCACCGCGAGCTCCTCCTGGGACTTTGCTGGGCCTGTTGGGACGAGGACCTGGGCGGCCGTCTGGGTGGGAATGGGGTCCCCCAAACTGGTAGCAAAGGGAGTTTCCGTAAGACCTGAGCGGCCTTCCGGAGCACCGTCTGCGGTCCACGCGGGAGAAGCCGGGAGCGGGCGCCGCCAAACATCAACCTCCGCGCATTGTTCTCCCGGCGGCTGCTAGGCGCTCTGCCGCATCAAAGGGATTGCGGGCAACCCGACACCGCGGAGGGCGCAGGACAGAGGCCTGGGGCCCGGGGTCCGGGCGACGCACAAAGGCTGGCCCTGGGAAGCCTGAGCACTTTTGCCTCAACAGGTTGGAAACCACACGGCTGCACTCCTCCCCACACTGTCCTCCCCGGAGACCAGCCGGACTCAGCGCGGTAACGCCGGGTCCCAGAGGTACGACCTGCTGCAGCCGCCCAGGCGCTGGGAGGGACTAGGCCGGTGACGGCGACACAGGCCTGGGTCGGGTGTCGGATGCCCTGGCGTCTCCGAGCCACCGCGCGTGTAACGGCCGCCACCACGACCTCGGCCGATCCCTCGCTTGGCCCCCTGCCGCAGCGCTGTCCGCCGAGCGCACCAACTTCCCCGCAGAGTCGCCGAAGTTTGGTCACGATACGAGGATCTCAGGATCCTCCACCCTCCGTCCGCACCATCCCCAGCCCGGCCCGCTCGCCGGTCCCGGGCGGGCCCAGGTGGCCCGAAGCCCGGAGTCGAGGGCACTCCGACGTATGGCCCCGGCCCGACTCCGTCCCCCTCCAGTCGCCGCCCGCGGGCCAACTGCACGCGTGGGCAGAGCCAGGACCGCCTCCCAGGACCGAAGCCGAGACGGGCTGGGCTAAGGCCGTAGCCGCCTGGGACGGGCCGAAGACCCGCGCAAAGTGCGGCCGGAGGCGGGCTTCCCCAGCGCAGGCACTTTCGTGTCGGCACTGGTCTTACCTGGCTCGGCGGTCGCTGCGCTGACCCCGAGCAGCAGGACCAGGTGAGCGAGCAAGTCCAGGAGGCGACGCCGCCGCGGCCGCAGCCAAGGCCACCTGCGGGCACAAGCCACAGGTTAGGGCACAGCGCGCGCCCCGGTTCCCCGCCCGTGCTACCTCCCGGCCCCCGCCCGTCCGTGGCCCTGCGCGGCCCGCACCTCGGCGCCATGCTCCGCGAGCCGGACGTCTGTGCAGCGGGATGCTGCGAGTTTAGCCGCGGTGCACCCGCTCGGCCAGCGGAGCTCTGGCCGCCGCTGGGGCCAGGCCGGGGGGCTGGGGCGGGGCTGGTCAGGGGGCGGGACGACGGGCCAGGGACGAGAGGACCGACTAGGGCAGGGGCGGGGCGGTGGGTGGGCAAGGGGCGGAGCAGGCAAGACAGTGGGGACGGGCCCTGGCAGGGGCAGGGCAGGGCCGGGCGCCGAGATTTGCCCGCGGCCCTGGGCCCGAGGCGTGGAGTAAACCCGGTGAGCAGAAGGCTCCGGACCCCCGACCTGGCTCATCGGCCTGTTCCCGGGTCCTAGCACCCCTCCTCTGCAGCTGCAGTGTTTCTCCCGTCGCCTCAGCAACACCTGCCCCTACCGCTGCCTACGGCAGCACCCGGGGTTTCGGGCTCCAAACCTCGGGGGGTACAGCCCTGCGTTTATTTGAGAAGGTGACTGTAACCAGGGGATTGGCCCTCGGGTCCTGAGTCCAATAGGGCAGCGGAAAGGAGGGCGATTTGAACAAAGACGTTACTCACCAGGGGGCGGCGGTTGGAGGAAAGGGCAGCTGGGCTTCTCCTGTCCACCCTTTCGGCCACAGTGGCCGCCTCGTGGCAGCCCACCCCGCCTCGCGGCCTTCACGGCCTCGGGGCCCAGCACCGTCGTGTCCCCAGGCCCCAGTCCCCACGTTGTACCCCTTCTGGAACCCTCCCAGGATATGGGCCCTGCACCCCCAAGAGGCCTCTGCCCTGGAGCTCCAGCCCCCAAGACCTGGTCCGGGAGGCCCCTCTCCCTGCTGGAGGTCCAGTTGCACCCCACCCTAGCCTTCCAGGCTCCCCCAACCCCTTCACCCCACTCTCCCCCAGCCTCCACCACTCTGAGAGCTCTGTCTGGTCAATTCTTCTTACTCAGGCCTGTGCTCCCAACCCCCACCTGACCGCCTGACCTCAGTCCCTCCCTCCGCCAGGCAGCTGCTAAAGGGGTCCTGTCCTCAGACCACCCACAGGCCTCTCCAGGCAACCAGAGCCCCTCACTTCGGCCTCTTAGAGTAAACTCACATTTCCCTGAATCTGATCCCCTCACAGTTTGCAAAAAACAGCGTCCCTAATGCCATCAAAATCAGGGGTCATGGGGCCATTGTCCTTAGCTTAGTATCTCTGCTAAGCCCTCTGGGTTCGCCCCCTTCCTTCTCCTTGCCACCTCCTGATCCTGGTTCACCTCCTGCCTGGATCCCTGAGCCATGTCTGCAGTGCAGACTCTGGGCCTCTCCATGCCTTGCTGGGCTTTCCCTGCATCATCGGCACCCCCAACCTCACTATCTCTCAGCCTAGCTCAGCCTAGAAACCAAGCCCCTGGTCTGGCCCCCTCCACACCCTCCCGTGTGTATCTACCCACTCTCGACCACCACCTCCCCAGGTCCTGGCAAGCAAGCTGCTCCTGAAGCCTCTTGCAATGGCCCACAGCCCCACCTTTCCTCCCTCCTTCTACCTTCTCCCTCCCC
Source organism: Antilocapra americana (assembly GCA_007570785.1). NCBI lineage: Eukaryota > Metazoa > Chordata > Mammalia > Artiodactyla > Antilocapridae > Antilocapra > Antilocapra americana. Next base: position 1,551,495 of record ML664152.1, read on the forward strand.
CACAGCCCTGCAGCCCTAGCAGAGGGCCTGCTGGGATTTCAGTCCCATGGCATCGTCCCCCTTCCCCGTCAGCTTCAGTCTTCAAAGGCTGATAGGTGCTGCTGGGCACCCCAGGCCGTGTCTGCCCTGTCTTGCTGCGCCTGTCCACCTGGTCACCCCTCTGTCATCACCGGCTTCCGAACCTGGAGTCCTTCTCCTAGTCCCAAGAAAAGGGTGCTCATGGCCCATGGCGGTGAGGAGAGAAAGCAACTTGGAGGATTATGAGTACATTTTTTAAAAACGAAAGAGAACAGCATTGAATAGAAATGTGAAACTTGTTGTCTCTGTGGATAGAAGGCTTGGGTGGGGTCCATATGCATGTGAGTCTGTCAGTGGGTGTGTGTGTAGGGGATGCATGAGTCTGTGTGTGAGCAGTTTCTATGAGTGTGTGTTGCTGTGTGCATGTGTGTCTGTCAGTGTTGTTAGTGGACAGAGCTTGGGTCTGCTTGCCTGATCACAGCAAAGCCAACCTACTGATGCTGTGTTGTGATGAAGGAAAGTACAGTGGTTTTTTTTTTAATTAAGAATTATTTATTTGTTTATTTTGGCTGTGCTGGGTCTTCATTGCTATGCGTGGGCTTTCTCTAGTTGCTGCCAGTAGGGGCTGCTCTTTGTTGTGGAGGGCAGGTTTCTCATTGTGGTGGCTTCTGCTCTTGTGAATAGCATGGGCTCTAGGGCGCGTTGGCCTCAGTAGTTGCAGCTTGAGGGCTCTGGAGCACGGGCTCAGTAGTTATGGCACACAGGCTTAGCTGCTCCACAGCATGTGGGATCTTCCTGGACCAGAGATTGAACCAGTGTCCTCTGCATTGGCAGGCTGATTCTTAACTGATGAACCACCAGGGGAGCCCCTACAGTGATTATTATTGCAGGTGCCAAACAAGGAAACCAGGCAGCTCATGTTCAAAAGACCCAAACTACCCGATGGCTTTCAGAGAAGGGAGTGTTTGGGTTGAGGGCTGCAGCTCATGGGCTTTCTTCTGATTGGTTGATGGTGAGGTAATCAGGAGTCAGTATCATCAACCTTCTGTCCAAGCCAGTTTGGGGTCTGCATACTTGTGGTCAGCATGTGGTCCCCCTCCTCCACCTGGGTGGGGTCTTGGTTTCTGCAGGACAAAGATATGGGTCAGATTGCTGTGCTCATACCTCAAGGAGAAGCTAGGACCCTGCTTTATCACTGACCATTGTTGGAGCTATCATCGCTGCTGTGGACTGGCTGTTTCTCCTTTGTTTCTGGTTCCTTGGCTTCTCTAATTAGTAACTGCTCTAATCTCAGCTTTTTCTTCAAACAAGGACCAGGGAACACAGGAGGGCTTTTGTGCCCTGCAGGGCCCCGCAGGGTCCTGTGGGACTTCAGTGTGTTCAGTGTCCTGTGTGTGTGGTGTGTTCATGTGTGCGGTCAGCATGTACTGGGTCCTAGCAGTGTCCCTTCCTGTGCCTTGTGGCCATCTGTCCATCTGGCCATGGGCTGCAGCCCTGCTCCAGGGTAAGGAATTTTAAGGGCAGGGGTCTTCAACCTCTTCCTTCTCCCCTGCCCTCCTAACCCAGCCCACTAGGCCTGACCATGGTTCCAGAAAGGAGAACCTGGAATAGGATGGCAGTGCTACATCCCTGCCCACACTGGGGTTTGGGGTTTAGCCATGTCTCTCCTGTCTCAGGTTGGAAGACCCCCAGCAGGGGCAAGCGCCCCCTCTGTGGGCTTTGGAGGGAGGGCCAGCTTCAAAAATACACAAGTGGCCTTTTTAATGTGAGACACTTATGACTGCTGAACTTACAGCTGTGAAAATACACATCTTGTGCTTATTTTATTAAATGATTGTCTTATCACAGACTCACTGCTAGGTGTCCACAGTTCCCATGGCTTTTGCATCTTTTTATTATTAGAGCTTTATTATATCCACAAGGATCAATAATGTGTCATCACTGTAGGAAAATACAAACTACAGATATGTGTGAAGAAAATAAGACCCCAAATGCATGCAAACAGCCCTGGATTCTGTGTCTCCCTGCCCTCCTTCACTAAGACTCTGGCATCCCCAAATCAACTCTTCCCAGAGAAGGGGGACCCCGCTGTACCTGGCGCTGGGGGAGTCCTCAGAGCACAGTCTGGGCAGCAGAGGAGGTTCAGCCCTGGGGGGCTCCACAGGGGCTCCGGAGGGGTGGGGGAAGGGTGTCCAAGAGCAGGGCCCTCAGTGGGAAGGGGGCTGGGGAGAGGGCCAAGCCGAGTGCAGCGCAATTCTGGAACATGTTGGCGTGTTTGAGGGGTGGGTAGCATTTGGGGAGAAGTACCGGTTGGCCTGTCCTTGCGTACTGGCCTCTCTCCCTGTTCTTGTACTGTTCCCATCCCTCTCCCCTGCAGTGGGCCCCACAGCTCTCCCGCAGGGAGAAATGACAGATGACACAGAAGAGCTGCGTTCCTCCCAGCTCGTCCCAGTGACACGCAGGGTTGGGGTCTCTGGGCCACGAAGCAGGGACCCACAAGACTAGGATGCTTGACTGATGCAACCAGAGGCTGCACTCCTCCATGGCCAGTGCTGGGTGTTTGTGCTTTCAATCAGCACAGGGCTTTTCCAACGGCAGGGGACCGTCTGCGGTCAGACCTATGAGGTGGGCAGCAGCTTGTTCCATGGGTGCGTCCTGGATGGGACTGTGGGTTTGTGCGGGGAGAGAGAGCATGGGTGGGGAAGGAGCTGAGGGCCCAGTGGACAGAGCAAGGCCAGGGACAGGAAAGGGGGGACATCTGACCTCTGCCCGAGCTGCTCCTTCTCCTTGTGTCCAGAGACATCACCGGGCTTGCTGCAAGACGAAAGTAACTTTTCACTGGGGAAAGGAAAGTGGTAGACGGAGCCTGCTGTGAAAAGTGTTTCCAACACAAAGTGTATCCAATGTCATATCTGGCTCCAGACCTGTCACGACTCAGTCCTCAGGCCCTAATCGCCCGTCCATCGGGTCTGAGACATAACTGTGGCCAGAAGATGAGTGGACCGGCCGACCCTGGCCCTGGCCCTGGCCTTTGATGGACTCTGCCCCCCACCTCCTCTGCCGCCCCTGTTTCTTCTCTCTGCCCCACTGAGCACATCAGGGTGAGAATGTGCATTTATTAGTTTTCGAGCCTGCTGCCCCCACAGCCAGTGTCTGCCTGGGGCCCAGGAATCACGACTTCTCTGTTTCCACCTCCAGCTCCAGACACTCGCCTCTGGTGGACCCTCAGTAACTACCCGCCAGATGAAGGACAGGATTGCCACTGCCTTTTGCAGCAGGCAGGTCCTAACCCTTCCTGGCGGCCTCACCTGGATCTCAGCCTCCAACTAGTTGAGCACCAGGTGGGGCTGCTGATGAAGCTGGTTTTCTTGGGGGATTTGTTGACAGAATTTGAAAACAGCAAGTAGTAACGACACGTACACAAAATGGACTTTTAGGTCCCCAAGAAAAATCTAATTAAACGAGAAATGTGTATGTGCAAAAGCCACGTCCCACCCTGTGAACACCACATGGTGCCATGGTAGGAAACATGCAAGGGAGGAGGTGACCAGCCTGCTGTCAGAAGTGACTGTCAGAGCTCCATAAATATACGTTTCTATTAGCTCTGGGTCCTGCCATTTCCTCTTTTCCCTGCTGCACGGAAATGCCTCAGCTCAGGTTGAATCACGGGGGAAAGGGGAGGGGTCCCCGAATTCTCAAGTGCGTCCTCTAATGACCTGGGATCGCCTAGTCCCCACTGAGGCTCATCAATACAAAGGAAGTGCGTGTTGCCAACTCCGGTGAGTAGAAGCAGGGGTCTGGGTGACCCTCCCTCCCCTCATTTCCTGCCCACCTGGCAGCCTTCCAGCACAAACAGCACCCCGGCCCCTCTGCTCCCTGGGCATGGCGGCCTCGTTCAGACAAGTTAATCAGTGCTGTTTGTCCCACCCAGATGCCTGGGGTGACTGCTCAGTGCAAATCCACCCCCAGCTGCGTGTACACCTCCAGTACCACACACGCACACTCAACCTGTGCCTGCTGCCATTCAAGATCAGCATCAGAGCATCAGCCCTGATCAGCCAGGTGTGGCCTGTGTCCTGTTGGCCCTGCCCCCACCCGCGGTGTGCTAGCATCTCAGCCTCACCTGGTCCTCCGAGCAGTTCTGATGGCAGCCCAGCACTCACCTCCACGTCACGCTACTTGACTTTGCTACAGAGCACTTCTCAATAATGCTCTTGTTCTTTTATTTGTTCACTTGTCTGTTATTTATTTGTGGCCTTCCCACTTCCCTCCAGGAGAATTCAGGCCGCTACCCCTGCCCAGGGACAGTGTCTCTGCTGTGTGCACGGCAGAACAGAAGGGAGGGAGGGAGGCAGGCAGGCGTATTTCAAGTGACTCTGGAGCCCAGGATGGAGCTTCCAGGGTGGGACTGCATTGTACCCAGCGATGTGTGGGACCCCACACAGCCTCCAGCCTCCCTCCTGGCATGTCTGACCACCACTCTTGCACTCACCCTCACCCATTCAGAGAGGGACCCAACTGAACTAGCTCCATTATAGATCACTGAAAACCCAAAATATTACAAATAAGGCTTCCATCTGCCTCTCCATCTGCCTCCACATCTCAGCCCCTCTCAAAACTAGTCCTTGTCACTATCCTTCTGCTGGCTTTCAAACATTCATTTCATAGATATTTGTTACTTTATAAACCTAGAAAGTTGTTTAGTGAGATTTTAAAAGCATGCATGAGGTAACACTCATGGTTCTAAACTTTGCGGTGTTAACACAATAGCTCTTTTCACGTCAGCGTATACACATTTATTTAAATTGTTGTACATGTATTCTGTGGGAATCATACTTAGTGATCCCACCATTAATGAGATTTAAGTTGTTTTCGATCATTTGCTTAAAATAATGTACTTCCTGAAAAGATATGGAAACAGTGACACAGAAAGACATGGATAATGTAGAGAATTGGAAAACGTGATAGATAGGTGGAGATGGTTTCGTTAGGCTGGTCAGTAAACTCCACTTAGCCAAGAAAAGAAGCCGCGAATCTGGAAGTAACTCTACAGCAAGTATCCAGACTGAAGCACAAAGAGAACCCAAAATGAGAAAAGAACAGAGTTACACGTCTGAGGTCCGTGGGACAATGTCAAATTCCATAATATTGGAATCCAATTTGGTGGAGAAAAGAGACAGAAGGAGTAGAGGAAGTATCTGGAGAAAAGTAACTAAACCATAGATCAAAGCAGCTCAGAGCAAACGCATCAGGATAAGTGCCCCAAAGTCAAACAAACAAATAAAACCAAACAAAAAAATCCCTTAGGATAAACATATTCAAGCTGCTGGGAAAAAAAAAAACAAAAAACTTCTAAGGAAACCAGAGGGAAAACTTGTGCATTCCTTGCGGAGAAATAAAGATAAGAGTTACAGCAAAGTCCCTTGAGAAACCATGCTTGCAGGATGCCAGCAAAGGGCTATCTTTATAGACCTGGGACAAACAAGTGTTGGTTCAGAACTCTGAACCAATTAAAACTTTTAAAAATTATTAGTTAAAACAGGACTGTTTCAGATGAACAAGAACTATGGGAATTCACTCCTGGCATTCCTGCTTTATGAGACGTGACAGATGACACTCATCAGTCAGAAAAAATATGATAATAGTCTGCCAAATGGATCTTTATCAAAAAAAATAGAGAAAATGAACACCAAAAATGCAAGAAATGAAGATAAGACAGATATTTTTCCCCTTATTTTTAATTGCTATAAATTATAGCTGCTATCAAGAGTTAAAACAGTAGCACTATATTGCATTGATAGCACAAGTGAGAGTTAAATGTATTAATATGATCATAACATCAGGACAGATGGGAGGGAGGAATTAGGGGACTCTCACTGAAAGGCCCTTATACTATATATGAAATAGTCTGATGCTATTTGAAGGTAAACTCTGATTAATGTAAGATTTATATCATAAACCCAAGGACAACACTAAATTTTTTTGAGAGATAAAAGTAATGAGTCAAGGGGAGGATATAAAGCAGAATGATTAAGAAAAATGTTCAGTTAACCAAAAGAAGGCAGAAAAAGAGTAAAAGAGAAACAAAAAACCCAGTTTAAACAAATAGATGACACCTGGCAAAATTATCATTCTAATCCAATCATTAATGATTACATTAAAAGTGAGTGGTCTAAACACACCAGTTAAAAGGTAGAGATGGTCAGACTGGATTTAAAAATTCTATGGTATATCTACAAGAAACCCATGTTAAATATAGACATATATAGGGTTCAGGTATAAGGATGAAAAAAAAAAATCCCATTCAATCACTAACCAAACTAAAGTCAGAGCACCTATCTTGCTACCTACAGACTTTGTTGTTGTTGTTCAGTCACTCGGTTGTGTCCAGCTCATTGAGACCCCATGGACAGCAGCACCCCAGGCTTCCCTGTCCTGACATCACTATTTCCTGGAGTTTGCTGAAACTCATGTCCATTGAGTCAGTGATGCCATCCACCATCTCATCTTCTGTCGCCCCTTCCCCTGCCTTCAATCTTGCCAGCATCAGGGTCTTTTCCAATGAGTCAGTTCTCATCAGGCGCCCAAAGTATTGGAGCTTCAGCATCAGTCCTTCCGATGAATATTCAGGGTTGATTCCCTTTAGTATTGACTGGTTGCATCTCTTTGCAGTCCAAGGGACTCTCAAGAGTCTTCTCCAGCACCACAGTTCAAAACCATCAATTCTTCTATGCTCAGGTTTCTTTATGGTCCAACTCTTACATCCATACAAGACTACTAGAGAAAACCAAAGCTTTGACTAGATGGACCTTTGTTGGCAATAATACACCGTCTAGCTTTTCTTCTGAGGAGCAAGACTTTAGAAGAAGGAATATTATCAGAGATAAAGTAGGAGACTAAGTAAAGATGAAGGAGTCAGTTTTGTGAGTTCACAGTCATAGCAGGCTCCTAAACAATGGTCTTCAAATACAGGAAGCAAAACTTGAAAGGGTGGAAGGAGAAACAAATTCCCAACTGTGGTTGATGTCAACAATACTCAGTAATTGTTAGAACACATAGACGGGAAAATCAATAAGGGCACAGAAGACATGAACAATACCTCAGCTACGTAGACTTCATTAATATTTATTGAACCCTCCCCCAATAATACTTTCTGAGAAGAAGAATATAGGCAAGGGGAACAAGGCAGGCTGGGGGCGAGTTCAGAGAGACACAGCATACGAGCTGTGGGAGTGAAAGAGATGCTCCATGCCTGTCAGTTGTTGGGGAGAACTTCTCTGCAGAGGAGCACCACCCTGCAATAAAATGGAATTAGTTACTGATCTGCACCAAACTCAGTAAATGTCACAAAATCATGCCAGGAGAAAGAAGCCAGACAGAAAGTACACACTATGGCTCCATCTATGTGGAGTCCTGGGAGGACCGCAGGGTGGACCAGGGCCTGGGCTGGGCAGAGCTGGTGCAGGGAGCACAGATGACAAAGGACCAGGACACCTGTGCCAGTCACATACCGGTTTATTTGTTCACTGTGTTCATGGTGGTGGTGGATTCCCTGGGGTATACACACAGCCAATGCACACTCCTCCAGCTTATTGTGTGACAACCACAAGTCAATAATTCTATTAAAAGCACTTCACTAGAGACAGCTGAGACCTCAGCTCTCTTCGTCTGCACCCTGGTTGGGAATACACAGTAAACAGCAGTTAGCCGAGATTACAACCATTGGTGGTGTGTGATAAACTGCTTCAGTCATGTCTAATTCTGTGTGACCCCATGGACTATAGCCTACCTGGCTCCTCTCTCCATGGGAGTCTCCTGGCAAGAATACTGGAGTGGGTTGCTGTGCCCTTCTCCAGTCATTGGTGGTGGTGGTCAAAATTAGTGAGCTTTATTTAAACTTCAAAAAATAATGGGTAAAAGGCAACTTTATCTTTGCTCCTGCTGAGACTCAGATGGGAGGACCCTGAGCAGGAACCACCCTGAGAACTTCTAGTGCTCCCAGTCAAGCCGCAGAAAAGGAGGGATACCAGGGACAGGGCAGGCAGGAGACCCCCGCAGCTGGGCTGAGGGTTCCAATGTGGCATACCTAGGGCCAAGACAGAAAGCCCATTGGAAACAGACCCAGAATGTCATGGAGACTTTGTCTCAAAGGGTTTTGTGATGCCTGTGACATTTGGTTCTGGTACAAAGCTTTCTAAAACCCATGGGATTCCCTGAGTGGTGGGCAAGTGACATGGGGTCTTCTCTTTTTCAAGAGAAGTGCCTTCATCCACCCTTGAGTTTATGCTAATGAAGTGACTCTGGGAAGATGGGGCTGGTTGCCAGAGGAGCCAACCACCAGATTAGAAGTTGGGCAAAGGCCTAGGGAGGGGAGAGGGGCTAGAGGTGGTGTTGATGTTAATCAGCAATGGCCAGTGATTTAATCAGCTGTGCTTCATACTGGAGCTCCCCTAAAAACTGCACATGAAAGAGTTCAGAGCTCAGAGAGCATCTGGCTTGGTGAGCACCGCGTCCTGCTAGGTGGATGATGTGCCCCAGGCCATGGGGATGGAGCTCCTTGCTCAGCACCCTGCTCAACCCCTTTATCTGCTGTTCAGTTTTGTCCTTTATAATAAATCACCAACAGTAAGTACAGTGCTTCCCTGAGTTCTGTGAACCGTTCTAGCAAATTATTGAAAGGGGGTTTGTAAGAGCCTCTGATTTGTAACCAAGTTAGATAGAAGAGTGGGCACCCAGGAGGGACCCCATCCTGACACCTGGCATCTGGGGGTCAGTCCTGAGGGACTGAACCCTTACCTTGTGGGGTCTGCTCTAAATCTGGGTGCTTAATGTCAGCACCCGCACATTTGGTGTCAAAAAGGCTGTGTGTAGAGAAGTGGCTTTCCTGCAACGCCCACTGAAGGTGGAAGGACCTGGGAGATGCCCTTAGCCTGGCCAGTGGCCACCATGTCTACCCACTCTCAAATCCCTGCCACTGACATCTGGCTCACGGTTGGGCTGTTGGGCGAGAACCTGGGGGCAGGGAGCACAATGCTTCAACAAGTGCTATTGGAGGAAACAGGAGGGCAGGCGGAGCTGACAGCTGCAGCTCCATCAGCCTCCCTGAGACCCCAGAGGAGCCCAGATGCTTACCCTCATCTCACCCCACCCCGAGCTGCAGGCCTTCCAGAGCAATCCTGACCAAGCTGGAACTCCAATGGCAGGGCTGTGGCCTGGGGTGGCCTGGGATGGCCTGGGGTGGCCTGGGTTGGCAGGCCTGGGATGACCTGGGATGGTCTGGGGTGGCCTGGGATGGCCTGGGGTGGCCAGGCCTGGGGTGGTCTAGGGTGGCTGGGATGGCCTGGGATGGCCTGGGGTGGCCTGGGGTGGCCTGGGATGGCCTGGGGTGGCTAGGATGGCCTGGGGTGGCTGGGATGACCTGGGATGGCCTGGGGTGGCCTGGGATGACCTGGGGTGGCTTGGGGTGACCTGGGATGGCCAGGCCTCGTGTGGCCTAGCAGGGCAGGTTCCCTCTGTGGCTATGAAGAGAATCTTTCTGGGCCTCCCTCCTGGTCCCGTGTTGCCATGTCTTCAGATGCATCACTCCAGTCCCTGTCGAGGCTCTCCTCCCCATGTGTTTCTCAGTGTCCCTTCCTCTCTTCTCACAAGAATACCAGTCCTGTGGGGTTTAGGCCCCCCACTCCAGTGTGACCTCACCTTGAAAGTGACAGTTTTAGTTGCTCAGCTATGTCCGACTCTTTGCAACTCCGTGGGCTGTAGCCTGCCAGGCTTTCTCTGTCCATAGGATTCTCTGGGCAAGAATACTGGAGTAGGTTTCCATGCCCTTCTCCAGGGGCTCTTCCTGACCCAGGAATCGAACCCAGGTCTCCTGCATTGCAGGAAGATTCTTTACCATCTGAGCCACCAAGGAACTAATCACATCTGCAAAGACCCCGTTTCCCAACAGGGCCCTGCACTGGGATTCTGGGAGGACACAAACTGTATGGAGACACCATTCAGCTCAGCACACCAAGCACTGGGTGGCACAGCCACAGTGGGCAAATGAGACTACTGTCTTCCAGAAGGTCATTTTGAAAAGGTGACAAATGAAATGTTTGATTTGCATCCACTTGTGGAAAAATAAAAAGCTCACAGTAGCAAAGGGGTGGGCTTGGAACAAGTGGGTTTTTCTTGCAGTTATAGGAATTTCTTTATTAAAATCCTGCTCCTGGCAAGTAGCAGATGCTGTGGGGTCCCTGTGTCCCCTTACCTCAGCACAGGCCACTGCAATTCAATGCCAGCACCTGTGTCTCTCAACTTGAGCCTGCCTCTGCAAGTACTGAGCAATTAACATGCCCTTGTACCCACCCCATAAGCCCCTCTCAAGCTGTTGAATAAATACCAGGGACCCTTTCCCCCTGGAAATTCATTAAAGAAGACATTCATAAATGGTGAGAAATATCACGTTCATGAATAGGAAGACTAAAGCTTTGTAAAGATGGTTGGTCTCTAAAGACGTTCAGGCTCAATGCAATTCAAATCAAAAATTTTCTTATTTTTGAACTTCACAAACTGAATCAAGATTTGCACAAAAGAACACATGTCCGTGATTTGTTAAGATATTTAGAAGAACCAGGTGGGGGATTTGCCCTGCTAGGTATCAAGATGAATTAAAAGATTCAATAGTTAAGACAAAGAGATTAACCAAACAGAGTAGAAAGCTCTGAAGCCCACCCTCACAGATAAGGTACAACTCATCGGAGAATGATGAGCCTTACAAAAGGTGCAGGAATGTTTGTATCTATGCAGTTAAGAAGGAAACTGACTCTTCTTGGAATGCGATTCAAAAATAATTTTTGTTCAATTGCTAAGTCAAGTTGTGACTGTGATTCCATGGACTGCAGCACACCAGGCTCCCCTTCACCATCTCGCAGAGTTTACTCAAGCTCATGTCCATTGAGTTGGTAATGCACATTCCAAATACATTAAAGGAATGTAAATATAAAAGGAAAATTATTTTAAACTGAATATTTAGAAGACTTTTTTAATGATCATAAGAGAAGCAGAGATTTCTTACAACATAAAACATTGATCCATAAATGACAAGATTGACACATAAAATTACATTAAAGTAAAAAAACCCTATTCATATAAAGACACAACAATGAAAGTGGAAAAAGCTGAAAACCAAGAAAAGAAATTGCCACAAAGGATTAGTATCCTGAATGTATAAAGAACATCTACAAACTTTAAAAGGAGAAAATCTAATGATACAAAAGAAACACAAAAACAAATGTCATAGAAAAGATGTAGAAATGGCTAACAAAGAAATGAAAAATTGCTCTTTCCCATTAGTAAACAATGCAAATTAAAACCTACTATGAGTTTCCACTATGTACGCACCACATGTTGGTAAGGATGGGAAATAATTGGAACTCTTCTTCACTGCTGATGGGTGTGTGGGGTGGTTCTGTTTTGGAAAATTATTTGACATTTCCCAATAGAATTAAAGATAAACATACATGCTATATCATGCCATAATGTCATTCTTTGACACATACTCTGGAGCAGTTTTTCAAATTGTATACCCATCAAAGTGGGTGAGGAAATCAATTTCATAGGACACAAGCAGTGATGATAAAGACTGGTGATGATGATGGTGGTGATGATGATGGTGGTGGTGGTGATGGTGATGGTGATAATGGGAGTGATGATGGTGGTTGTGATGATTGTGATAGTGATGGTGGTGATGGTGATGGTGGTGATGGTGACAGATGTGATGATGATGGTGGTGATGATGGTAATGATGGTAGTGAAGGTGGTGGTGGTGGTGATGGTGATAATGGTAGTGATGATGATGGTTGTGATGATTGTGATAGTGATGGTGGTGATGATGATAGTGGTGGTGGTGGTGGTGATGATGGTGGTGGTGATGGTGGTGATGATAGTGGTGATAGTGATGGCTGTGATGATGTTGATGGTGGTTGTGGTGATGGTGATGATGTTGATGGTTATGATGATGGTGATGATGATGATGACGATGATGTTGATGGAAATGATGATGATGATGGCAATGATGTTGATGGTGATGATGCTGATGGTGATGGTAACAACACCAATAATAATAGAAAACAGGGTAGAAAACATCAGCACACATTGCACACACTAGGGTAACTATGCTTCATAAACTGGCTCAGCTGTGTGTGTGTGCCCTGGGTCACTGTGAAGACACTGGGGTCAGGAAACTTGAAAAATACTGTTGAGAGGAGCACTTGCAGCTGGCACCTGTGAGCTGAGCGACGTGCACAAGAAAGCTCACGGAGAAAAGCTGGGACCAGCACAAAGCTCCTCTGGCAGGGAATCTTCTACAGGCATGAACTCAGATGAATGCCTGCTTTACGCAGACCCACCCCACACCCTAGTCTGTACTCGAAAACTCCGTTTCCCATGATCTCTTGTCAATGGGCTATCACTAAGCTTCAGCCGTTGGGTGGTGCTGGCGGAGACGGGAGGGTGGGAAGAAGGGGGAAGTCAGACAGTCTTCCAAGGGTCTTGCTCCAGGAGGCCTAGAGGTCAGCAGTTACAGCCCCTTCACAGTCAAGAGCCCCAGCCAGCCTGGCTCTGGCTCAGTAGTAACCCCTCACTTGCTCATCTCTGGTGGCCTCACAACACCCACTTGATATCTCATCCTCTCACTGTCTCCATGTCCAGTTCATCTCAGTAACTCAATTGTATCCGACTCTTTGCGACCTACAGCACTACAGCACACCAGGCTTCCCTGTCCTTTACCAACTCCTGGAGCTTGCTAAAACTCATGTCCATTGAGTTGGTGATGCCATACAACCATCTCATACTCTTCTCCTCCCGCCATCTCGTCCCTTTCTCCTCCTGCCTTCAATCTTTCCCAGCATCAGGGTCTTTTCAAATGAGTCAGTTCTTTGCATCAGGTGCTCAGAGTATTGGAGTTTCAACTTCAGCATCACTCCTTCCAATGAATATTCAGGACTGATTTCCTTTAGGATGGACTGGTTGAATCTCCTTGCAGTACAAGGGACTCTCAAGAGTCTTCTCCAACACCACAGTTCAAAAGTATCCATTCTACAGTGCTCAGCTTTCCTTATAGTCCCACTCTTACATCTATACATGATTAAGTTATGGAAAAAACCATAACTTTGACTAGATGCACTTTTATTGGCAAAGTAATGTCTCTGCTTTTTAATATGCTGTCTAAGTTTGTCAAAACTTTCCTTCCAAGGAGCAAGTATCTTTTAATTTCATGGCTGTTGTCACCATATGCAGGGATTTTTGAGCCCCCCAAAATAAAGTCTCTTACTGTTTCCATTGTTTCCCCATCTATTTGCCATGGGACCAGATGCCATGATATTAGTTTTCTGAATGTTGAGCTTTAAGCCAATTTTTTCACTCTCCTCTTTCACTTTCATCAAGAGGCTCTTCAGCTCTTCTTCGCTTTCTGCCACAAGGGTGGTATCATCTCCATATCTGAGGTTACTGATATTTCTCTCAGCTATCATGATTCCAGCTTGTGCTTCATCCAGCCCAACGTTTCTCATGATGTACTCTGAACATAAGTTAAATAAACAGGGTGACAATACACAGCTTTGATGTACTCCTTTCCCTATGTGGAACCAGCCTGTTGTTCCATGTCTGGTTCTAACCGTTGCTTCTTGACCTGCATACAGATTTCTCAGGAGGCAGGTCAGGTGGTCTGGTATTCCCATCTCTTTAAGAATTTTCCACAGTTTGCTCTGATCCACACAGTCAAAGCCTTTGGTTTAGTCAATAAAGCAGAAGTAGATGCTTTTCAGGAACTTTCTTGCTTTCTCAATGATCAAACAGATGTTGGCAATTTGAACTCTAGTTCCTCTGCCTTTTCTAAGCCTAGCTTGAACATTTTGAAGTTCACGGTTCATGTACTGTTGAAACCTGGCCTGAAGAATTTTGAGCACTACTTTGCTAGCTTATGAGATGAGCGCAATTGTGCAGTAGCTTTAACATTCTTTGGCATTGCCTTTCTTTGGGATTGGAATGAAAACTGACCTTTTCCAGTCCTATGGCCACTGATGAGTTTTCCAAATTTTCTGGCATACTGAGAGTAGCACATTCACAGCATCATCTTTTAGGATTTGAAATAGCTCAACTGGAATTCCATCACTTCCACTAGCTTTGCTTGTAGTGATGCTTCCTAAGGCCCATTTGACTTCACATTCCAGAATGTCTGGCTCTAGGTGAGTGATCACATCATTGTGGTTATCTGGGTCATAAAGAGATCTTTTTTGTAAGTTCTTCTATGTATTCTTGCCACCTCTTCTTAATATCTTCTGCTTCTGTTAGGTCCATACTGTTTCTATCCTTTATCATTCCCATCTTTGCATGAAATGTTCTCTTGGTAGTTCTACTGTTCTTGAAGAGGTCTCTAGACTTTCCCATTTTATTATTTTCCCTATTTCTTTGCATTGATCACTTAGGAAGGCTTTCCTATCTCTCCTTGCTATTCTTTGGAACTCTGCATTCAAATGGATATATCTTTCCTTTTCTCCTTTGCTTTTAGCTTCTCTTCTTTTCTTAGTTATTTGTAAGGCCTCCTCAGACAGCCATTTTGCCATTTTGCATTTCTTTTTCTTGGGGATGATCTTGATCACTGCCTCCTGTACAATGTCATAGGCCCCCATCCATAGTTCTTTAGGCACTCTGTCCGTCAGATCTAATCCCTTAAATCTATTTGTCATTTCCACTGTATAATCATAAGGGATTTGATTTAGGTCATACCTGAATGGTCTAGTGGCTTTCCCTACTTTCTTCAATTTAAGTCTGAATTTGGCAATAAGAGTTCATGATCTGAGCCACAGTCAGCTCCCGGTCTTGTTTTTGCTGACTGTATGGAGCTTCTCCATTTTTGGTTGCAAAGAATATAATCAATCTGATTTTGGCGTTGATGATCTGGTGATGTCCATGTATAGAGTCTTCTCTTGTGTTGTTGAAAGAGGGTGTTTGCTATGACCAGTGCAAAACTCTGTTAACCTTTGCCCTGCTTCATTTTGTACTCCAAGGCCAAATTTGCCTGTTACTCCAAGTATCTCTTCACTTCCTACTTTGCATTCCAATTTCCTGTGATGAAAAGGACATATATTTTGGGTGTTAGTTCTAGAAGGTCTTGTAGGTCTTCATAGAACCATTCAACTTCAGCTTCTTCAGCATTACTGGTTGGGCATAGACTTGGAATGCTGTGATATTGAATGGTTTGCCTTGGAAACGAACAGAGATCATTCTGTCATTTTTGAGATTGCATCCAAGTACTGCATTTCAGACTCTTTTTTGACTATGATGTCTACTCCATTTCTTCTAAGGGATTCCTGCCTACAGTAGTAGATATAAGGATCATATGAGCTAAATTCGCCCATTTCAGTCCATTTTAGTTCACTGATGCCTAAAATGTCAATGTTGACTCTTGCCATCTCCTTTTTGACCACTTCTAATATACCTTGATTCATGGACCTAACACTCAAGGTTCCTATGCATTGTTGCTTTTTACAGCATCTGACTTTGCTTCCATTACCAGTCATATCAACAACTGAGTGTTGTTTGTGCTTTGGCTCCATCTCTTCATTTTTTCTGAGGTTACTTCTCCACCCTTCTCCAGTAGCATATTGGGCACCTACCAACCTGGGAAGTTCATCTTTTTCCCTTTTTGTACTCTTCATGGAGTTCTCAAGGCAAGTATACTGAAGTGGTTTGTTATTCCCTTCTCCAGTGGACCAGATTTTGTCACAACTCTCCACCATGACCTGTCCATCTTGGGTGGCGCTACCTGGCATGGCTCATAGTTTCATTGAGTTAGACAAGGTTGTGATCCATGTGATCAGTTTGATTAGTTTACTGTGATTGTGGTTTTCATTCTTTCTGCCCTTTGTTGGAGAAGGATAAGAGGCTGATGGAAGCTTCCTGATAGGAGACACTGACTGAGGGGGAAACCAGGTCTTGTTCTGATGAGCAGGGCCATGCTCAGTAAATCTTCAATCCAATTTTCTGTTGATGGGCAAGGACTGTGTTCCCTCCCTGTTGTTTGACCTGGGACCAAACTATGGTGGAGGTCATGAAGAAACATGGCGACCTCCTTCAAAAGGTCCCACACACACACTGCCACACTCAGTGCCCCTGACCTGCAACAGGCCACCGCTAACCCTCGCCTCCACCAGAGACTCCTGGACACTCACCGGCAAGTCTGGGTCAGTCTCTTGTGGGGTCACTGCTCCTTTCTCCTGGGTCCTAGTGCACACAAGATTTTGTTTGTGCCCTGCAAGTTTGTTTCCCCCGGCCTGTGTAAGTTCTGGTGGCTCTATGGTGGGGTTAATAGTGATCTCCTCCAAGAGGGCTTATGCCACCCACAGGTCTGCTGAACCCAGAGCCCCTCCTTCTGTGGCAGGCTACTGGTGACCTGTACCTTCTCAGGAGACACTCAAACACTCAAAGGCAGGTCTGGATCCATCTTTGTGGGGTCTCCTTGTGTGCTCAAAGTTTTGTTTAAGACTTCTGAGCATCTCTGGTGGTATGAGCTTGATTCTAAACTAGATTTTGCCCCTCCTACCATGTTGCAGGGACTGCTCCTTTCCTGTGGATGTGGGTATCGTTTTTTTAGTGGGATCCAACATTCTCCTGTCAATGGTTGTTCAGCTAATTGTAATTTTGGAGTTATTGCAGGAGAAGATGAGTGCACGTCCTTCTACTCTGCCATCTTGTAGACTGGACACAGTCCATGTCCTGCTCCCTGCAAGTCTCTCAATAACTGTGTGGGTAAAGCCAGTGAAGACACATAGACCGATTCCTGACAAAGCTCTGAAAGTGGAACCAGGGGATTTATGGGTCTCTCTGCACATGGTGTCCTTTATAAACAGTGATGAGGGACAGGACTGTCCATCTCCTCAAGGTGGGTGGGCAGCAGGCACCTTTGCCCCCCTTCAAATCCTCAGGGTGTGAGGGAGTTTCAGGCTACCCCCTCCTGGGGAACCAGAGAGCAGCATCTCTCCTCACCCACCCAAGGGCTTTCTCAGATGCACACGGCAGCTCAGGTCACCACTTCCCTCACCATTGTGCAGGGATTCTCGAGCCGCGGGGTCCACAGGTGTCCCCAAGACAGCTGGCTTGCTCACCAGCCCTTTGGTGGCTGCTTCCCTGGTGGCCCACTGCCAGGGTCCCCAGGGGTCACCTTTTTCCTTGGAACCCTTGTCTTAGTGGGGCTTCAGGAGCCCCACTCCAGAAGGGACGATGGTGTATTTGGGTACGATTTCTATGTTATTACTCTTTAAACTCCATGTATGCATTATAAACACACTTCTGGATGTATAATGTAAAGAAAAACCACAAGAAAAGTAAAGAAAAACCTGTAAGACCAGAACTACAAATGAGATAAATGTTTGTGATAGAACCTAGGCTCTCCAGGAAAGTTCATGGTTGAAGAGAGATGTCCTGCTCAGGTTCCATCCTGTGCTGCCCAGACCTCTGATGAGACACGTGCACACTCCCAAGCCCCGGAGGGAGACCCAGGGCTCCAGCCAGGCTTCAGGGTGAGCCAACAGGGCAGGGGCTCTGAGGCCCAGGACAGAGCCCAGGAGGGGGTGGGCCCGATGCCCCTGTCTGCCCCCCACAGCCCAGTCCCCTCTGTCCCTCCTCCTCTCCCCTCTCATTGTCTCCCTTCCTCTGAGCTCACTACCCCATCTGTTTCCCGTTTTCCTGTTTTCTGCTGGCCCTTCTCTCTGCCTCAGCTTCCCTCTGGGGTTTCTGTGGATGAAGGAGGAGGAAAAGGCGGGTGCATGGCCGGTGGGTGGAGGGAATGCTGGTGGCAGCCGTGCCCTCTGCCCAAGGTCTGCAGGACTGGGCTCAGTTGATTTGGCTCTGGACTCTCCAGGGCCCCACCTGCCCCGAAAGGAGGTTCTGGAGGGTTCCACTCCTCCCACTGTGGGGTCCCAGTCTGCACCCTGACAAGTCCATGCAAAGACATCTAGAGATGCCCTCAGCCCATCTTGATTTTATTTACAGCAAAAGGAAAAGGAAACCAGCCTGGGAAGCCAGCCAGCCCTGAGTCATTGACTGCAAGCTGCAGAAAGACAGTGGCAGGGGGCCGCCCTTGCCCCTGGGCAGGTGTGAGTGCCCCAGAGTCTAGTCCTCCTTCCAGGCTGTGCAGGCCCCATCCTTGAAGCTGGAGGTCCCTTGAAGGCCTGGAGAGGAAGCCCCAGGGTGCCCAGAGAGGACAGGCTGGGGAAGATGCCTTCTGACTATACAGAAGGCACTGGAAGGAGAGCTCCTTCCCCAAACACACGGTGGACCCCTCACCTCGGGGACAGCTGGGACTCAACCCTCCCACTCACCCCGGCACCTCCAGGGGCACCAAGTCAGTATACCAACAAACAAACATGCCCAACCTCCGAGATCAAGGGCCCTCTGTGGTGGTACTCCCTAGGGATCTGTGGGGAGAATGGACATGGATCTGATGCTTGCCGGGGTCCTCTGGAGGGTGCAAGGTACCAAGGGACCATGCCTGGCAGTCAGATAAGCATGAGTGTGCACATGTGTGGCTGTGTGGGTGTGTGAGTGTTTTCTGGTTTTCTTATAGCAGCTCCAAGTTCTACCAACCTTTTAAGATGTGAAGTCTGTCTTCTCACAACTGGAACCTCAACAGCACTTCCTGGGACCTTGTAACCTGGTTTCTTTCCCCTCCCTCTCTTCCTTCTTTCTGAGTTCCTTTATTTTGAGAGTGCGTTGTCAATATATATTGAGTCATACAAATGTTCAGATTCTCTGACTTGTGCCACTCTTGGGCTGAACCATAAGGAAGTGATTCATGTGACCCCAGGACACCTACACAGAGGGCTTCAGAGGGACGTTATTTCCTCTGGGAGAATCAAAAGTAAATAACCAATGATTGGAAGTGACTCGGGTGAGTTAGGGCATGACCACCATGGCATATGACACAAGATTGAAAATTACTGCAATAAAGTCAACAAACTATGTGTACTACATCTCAAGTGTCGAGTAGAAAAGAACAAGAAAGTGAGCACATGGGATGTCTGATGCTATAGTGATGTGGGGACGCAAGAAAACTAGAGGGAGGTGGAGACAAACACACACAGACACACACATGCACACATCTGTGCTATAGGTGTGATGCAGGTGGGATCTGCTGTGTTTTCTGCCTCACCCCCACCTCTGCGCTCCCCTCCCCACTTCACTCACCAGGAGGAGTAGAGATGCACCCTGGGAATTATTGATATCTATTGATTCTCCTCATCTCCAGGAATGTACAGTCTGTTAGGAGAGACTCATAAGCAATTGCAAAAATGACAAGTGTCATGACTAAGTCTTAATCAGGTGGGGTGACCCCAGAACTCACCTGGGAGAGTGACCTATCCCTGGAAAGTCAGACACTGTGGACTCACCAAAGAGCAGTGTCTCACCCAATGGAGGCCCAGGAAAGTTCAATATAAGAAATCACTTGGACTTGAAGAGTACACAGGTGAACGCCAGGTGGATTGTTCAAGGGAGGGACAGATGACCTTCTGGATGAAGAATGAGGTGTCTGTGAAGCACAAAAGCAGGGCCGTGGGGATAGGATGTTCAGCTCTGAGCAGCTGATGTCAGAGCTGACATTACATGACCTGTACCAGTATGTCCAGCACAGAGGCAGGGTTTGCCATAGCTTTTATTACAGAAATTATAAAAATTTTAATACAAAATTTTCAGGGACTTACATGAAATGGAATACTATATTCATGGATAGGGGCACATGTAATAAAGATGACAATTCTCCCCAAATTGATGCATAGATTCAGTGCATTTCAAATCAAAGTCCCAATAGGATATTTGATGGGACATGCTGGGATCAGGCTAAAATCTACATGAAAGAATAAAGGGCCAGGAATATCCAAGCCATTTCTGAAAAGAGAGTGGGATTTCCCCACCATGTGTTGGGATCACCATTACATTATAGTAATTAAGGCAATTAGAGGTTATTGTGCAGATAGACAGCTGGGCACCAGGGCTGGATAGAGACCCCAGAAACAGGTATGCATGAGTAGAAGGGAGAGCAAGGTTAGGGGGAGACACTCTCAGTCAGTAGAGCAAGAAATAAAGGCTACTCACATCAAGAAAGATGCATGAGGTTGGAAAAGATTTCACAAGTATGGTGCACAGGCTTGGACTATTGTACCAGGCAGAGCCCTGGCAAGAAACAGCACACTCAGAATGGATCATTTGTGGATAATTCTAGGAAGAGATAATTTACAGGGATGTGGGGAGTGTGTAAGGAACCCAATACAGGATGCAGGGTGCTTGGAGTGATAACACCAGGGACAGGGAGGTACATCTGCAGGAACCCAGAGGAAACTATGGAGAGTTAGTCCTGAAGCTGTGGCCTCTGGGGAGGGACTCGACCCTCAGTGACCTTGAGGGAGCACCTGGGTGTCCATTCCCGGTCCACCCAGCTCCCAGCCTTGACTCTTGCTGGCACCTCCCAAGGAAGAACCTACCAGAAGCCAAAGTACAGCCACCAGGGTGCAGACCACCCTCCCACCTCACCTTGGCCATGAACGGCTGCAGAAGAATGGGAATGGGAAGTGACCCTTGCACCTGGGAGGGACCAGTCAGTTGGCCGCACTGGGTCACAGGCAGAACCAGTGGGTGCTTATTCCTGGGCTTAAGAAGAAGTATCACATACCCACACAGCTGTGGCCATTTGAGGAGGTGGGGGAAGGCTAGCATGAGGGGGTAGTCCTGCGTAAAGGGCTGCCACAAGCCAGCCCAGCGCTGCAGCCTGGATGGGCGGGCTGGGCGGCTTCTCCATTGTTCCCACTTCCTGAGCAGTTCCCACTGCTATGGGCAGGATTACAAGACCACAGGCTCTTCCTGTCCCAGAACAATCCTGCCTGTCAGCGACTCTCCTGGGAAGGGTCTAGAGCTCCTCGGAGCTGGAGAGAGCATGACCTCAGCAGAGGAGATCTCTGGGGACCAGATGGATGCCCCAGGGCCTGGATCCCTGCCTCCAACCCCAGCTTGGGTTTCCCAAGACAAGGGTCCCTGGGGGGAGCTCCTTTTAAGGGCAGTGCTGCCCTGGAGCCAGCTGGGCCATTCGTGGTGGGGCGGGGAGGCCAGCCCAGCTGTTCCAGGAGTGAGAGTCTGGGAGTCTGCACACTGCCCAGCCTTCCCCTTTCCCAAGGACCAGCGACAGTGTCCAGAAGACACAAAGAGAGCAGAAGTGGGCAGAAGTGGTCACCAGCCTGGCGCTGCTCACGGCCTGGCCCCCATCACTGCCCTGGGGTGAGTCACGTTGGCTCAGAAGCATGAGGTTCCCAAGAAACCTTCTGGATTCCCTGGGCCCTGATCTGATGCACAGACTCTTCTCTCCCACCCAGAAAGAGGAGAAAGTGCTCAGCTCTCATTTCCCTTTGAACACAGCAAATCTTCATTCTGGAAGCTTCTGGCACAGACAGGGAGCCGGCCAGGGCCCAGAGGTGCCCGCCCAGGGTGTCTGTGCCCTGTGAGCACTGGCCCAGGCACACTCACCCACTCCTCTGCCCACACTTGCATGCCCTTGTGTACACAAGTGCTCTGTGTGCCTGGCCATAGCCACCTCCATAGGACCCACACATAGCCCAGGAGGCTGGCTCCGGCCAGGCTTCCAGCTTCAGGGATCTCAGTGTTACAGGTGAAAGAGAAAAGGAAATAGTTAAATCTGACGGAAGACTGACATCTGTGAGGTTTCAGAAGTTCTCGCGGAGTCGATCCAGTGATGGGGTTGTGTTCTAGAAAGTGACCTCAACCCTGGATCAGACAGCACTGAGCCTTTGCTCTGGGGGGAACGGTCACATTTGTATCAACCAGGCAACAGAGAATCTGCTTCTATTGAGAGGCTCCTCATCTGATGTATTGTCGATGCAGTATTGTGAATGCCTGCTGCAGGGGAATCTGGTCCCTTGTGCCCCAGAGTCCAGGCAGCACTTCAGCCTTGCACAGGGTGGGGTAGGGGGTTGGGAAACGGTGCTTAAAGTGAAATCCTCAGCAAATGCAGAAAGCAGGGCTTGCTTAAACCTTGAAATGGACATCCCACAGCCTCAAAGTCAGAGCTGGAATGAGGAGGCAGAGCCAGCCGCTGGGAATCGGCACTGGGACGTGAGCTGACCAGCTCTCCATGTGATGAACAACCATGACTGCTGGCCACAGGAACACACAGCACTGACTAGTGGCTGCAGCAAGCCTTGGAGAGCAGGCCAACCTACAAGCGCAGCCTTTGTGAATCACGGATTTGACAGTGTTTTTCTTACAAGAAAACTCAGAGATGAGAAGTAACCAACAACAGCTGTATTGTGGGGAGGCATGTTTCTCCCACGCTTACACCATCAGAACCTCGGGCCCACTGGGTGGTAGGCCCCTGCCCATGGTCTTGTGCAGCTGAATTCCCCAGGGCTGCTGCTCTAACTAAACAAAGGCTTCAGGAAGGTTCTCCAGGAACAGGCTTTGGGGCTCCGCCCAGCCCACGGGAGTCAGTGGGCCCTGGGCACAGCAATGAGGGGCAGGTGGGGACCGGACCTGGCGGGGCACCCTTCTTGTGCATGATATGAAGCAAATCCCCACTCTGCCCTGTAAAAACTGGTGTGGGTAGCTGAACCCAGTGGGCTATGGATCCCTGGAGGGTGCAGAGTGGGAGAGGGGCACTTCCCAGAGGGCTCAGACTAAAGAATCTGCCTGCAATGCAGGAGATCCAGGTACGTTTCCTGGGTCAGGAAGATCCCATGGAGAAGGGCATGGCTACTCACTCCAGTATTTTTGCCTGGAGAATTCTATGGACAGAGGAGCCTGGAGGGATACAGTCCATGGGGTCACGAAGAGCTGGACACGACTAATTGAGTAACACACACACGCAAAGGAAAGATGTCGAGGATGCCGTCCCCACTGAGATACTATGTAAAAATAGCTGGGACTTTTTCAAGGTCACAGCGATTCTCCAGATCTATTTTAGGGCAAAGTGAGGTCTGAGATATGAGAGCATAGGGGAATTTGTGGAGGAGGCCTGGACGCCTCCCAGCTCTCCAGTGGGGCCGAGTTGATAGATTTGGTCTCAGAATGTCTTTTATCTGCAGAGCCCTTAACGGAGCTGGGCGTGGAAACAGGAGGAACACTTGGAGGTTAAGGACTTCCTACAAAAGATCCTCCAGTAGAAGGACAGCCCAGGTATGTCCCCACCTGACATACAGCCCTGATGCTGCAGCAAGGGGGCCGGCAGGAAAGGGCCACCAGCTCGCCTGCCTGGAAGCCCAACTCACTGGCTTGGAATTCCTTCTGCAAGGACACGCCTGACCCGCATGCCAGTTCCCAAGGATGACCTCGCTGGCGCATGCGGGGGGCTGCACGGACAGATTCCTAGCATAGTTCAGGATCCCTGGGCGGGTGGGAGCCCACCACAGGGGCGGTGCTGGAATCTATCTCCTGGGACTGATAGCTCCTTGGAGAACACATCTGTGCATTTTCCACATGCTCCTGCGCCTGGGAGCTTGGGGCCCTCCCCCTGCAGGGTCAGCTGTCATGGGCCACAGCCATGGAGATGCAGGAATGGATAAAATCTGTGTAGGAAACAGTCTCTCAGCTTTTGTTTCCATGCTTTTAAAACAAAGTTGTCCCTCTCCATGGAAAAAGAAGGTACGGTTCATGCAGAGACACATCTGTTGACATCTGAGTCAGCGGGGCCGCGCCTGCTAGCTCCACCTCTGATGCTCCAGGGAGTGTCCGTGCAGCCAGGGCACCTCTAGAGGAGGATGTGGCTTCTGTAGAAATGGCCCACCTGGATGGCACATCCGACAGGGCCCCTCCAGGGTCTGGTCTGCTGGGCCCTGCACCCCCCGACCCTGTACCCCCATGCCCTGTGCCCCACTGCCCTGCAGAGCCACCCTGCAACTACATCCTTGGCTCTGGTCCAGAGCAGGGCCAGGGAATCGGCAGGGGGCTCTGGCAAGAGCCTTTGTGAGGAGGGAGCGAAGGTGGAGCGGAGCTTCCTGAAGGCACCGAAGGCTGGGTGGTGTGCGTGCCACCCCTGCAGTGCTGGTCTGACCCTGGTGCAGGGCGCCATGGGATAAGGTTCCTTGGGCCCCTGGAAAATAAGAGGCACTTTCTTCTCCTCCTTCTTGGAGGCGCCTGTGCCTCAAAGCATGAGTTTTCTTTTGTCTTTTCTGAGAAAGCACATTTTGTTATGGGAAAATGAGACCAGAGCACTCACTCTACCCGGAGCCAAGGGCAGATAAACAAAACAGCACACAGGTGGGTCCTGGGTGACAGCACAGTCCCTCTCCTCCCTAGTGCCCCTCCCCAGGTGGGCACACACCTGCCCCTGCCACTCACCCATGGTGACCCGCACCACCAGGCAACCACCGGGAAAGTGAGGGGGGCCCCACTGGCCCTCGTTCCCAGACTTCCTGATATTTGTTGCTATTGGCACTGCTTTTAGTTGAGTTAGAGAAACCAGACACCTCTCTTTCAGTGATAGAGATTTTAGATCCTATCTGGTTTTGCTGTTTCATTTCACCTAAAACATGCCTCTCAGGCATGAAAAAAGCACTCTAGTTCTGGGAACCTCTACATGCGCGGGATGTAGACTCCCTTACTGATCCTCTGGGGGAACTCTGAGAGGGATTATCTGCCTTTGCAGAGGAAGAGACAGGAGGTGGTAGGAGGGAGGGCTGAGACCCTGTCCAGGCCATGGGGCCCGCATGCATCCCTTTCCTGCCAGGGTTCTGTCCATTGAAGCCAGGGCCACCTGGCCAGATGCCCAGGCCCTGTGGTGCTGCAGGAGGCACCTGGGAGGTGAAAACCCATCGAAGTCAGACCACCCACAGGGGAGGGTTGAGACTTGGGTGGAGGGGCCTTAGTAGGAACACTTCGCGCCTGGTGAAGGTGCTGTGTGGCCAACGTTGAGGGCCCTGGGCCAGAGGGCATGAGACCAGAGGATGGGGCAGGGCAAGGTAAGAGAGCTCCTGGAGACAGCTGTCACCACCTGCCGCAGGCACAGCCGAAGGTGGAGAAGGACTCCCTCGAGCTTCACCCCTGCCTCCAGGCACTGTCCAGTGACACAGCCCCACGTGCAGCTCCTTGCCATCATATCAGTAACAGACTGCCTTCCTTAAGGTCAAGCCTAGGGGCACTGCTGCCTGCCTCAGGGCTATGGCAGGAACTAGCCTGTGTCCACCTTCTTATGGAGACCAGTGAGTAGCCCGCACTTTGGCCGTGCCTACTACGGGGCCTGGGGGATGGGTGTCAGAGAGGAGGGGGGCCCACAGAGGGGCAGAAGGACTGAGGACCCCACACCTGCACCTTTCTGTAGAGGCGGGTCAAGCTGGGCCTGGGCCAGCGACAAGGCTCGGCCGGCAGTAGCAGCACACAAGCTGGTGGTCCATGGGGGCCTCCTGGGGGTCGGGGCCTGAGGGAGAGACAGGCAGGGCCTGAGGTGGCCCAACACTCCTCAGTCAGGCCCCCATCTAGGTGGGGTGGGGGGGAAAGCCCCCTCACAGTTGCAGGGCCCCAGTCCCTCCTCCCAGCTCCCTTTCAGGGCATCTGCTCCACCCCAAGGTCTCTGCCAAGAGCCGTCTCTTCCAGCTTCTCCTCTGTCCTGTGAGGTCCTGGGGCCACCGCAGCAGAGTCCTACATGCCAGGTGACTGGGACCCACAGACATTTGTGGTCTCACTGTCTGGAGGCGTCACAGGGCCTTGCTGCTTCCCTGGCTGCTGGGAGGGTCCTTCCTTGGCTCCAGCTGCTGGCAGCTCCTGGTGAGTGTCCGAGGGCGCCCTCCGTCCTCACCTGACTGCAGTCCGTGGTCCTGCAGCCCCACTTCCTTTGTCTCTCACGCCTCCCTCTGCGCCCGCTTCACAGTCACTTGTGGTGGCCTTCAGGGCCCACCTGGAGAGCCCAGGGTAGTCCCCCACCTCAAGACCCTTAACCAACCCAGATAAGGTCACACTTGTGTGTCCAGGGGGTCAGGATTCAGTGCCTTTGGGGCTGTTCTCCACTGAGCAGCTCCTGGCAGCTAAACCAGCCTCCTGGGCACTCTCACCAGTAACAGAGGTCACCCCCTGTGACCTGGGCAGATGCACACTCCTGTGGGGCCCACCGCATCTCATCCACCGACCCGTATCTGCCTTTGGGGACTCGTGGTCCACACAGAGGCCCGGTGCCCACCAGAGGCGTCCCTGGGGCCCAGGGAGGGTGGCCGCTGGGCACCCAAGAAGAGGAGGCTCTTTCAGAGGATGGTGGGTGGCTGAGACCCCAGTGCAGTGGCCGCCATTTGGCTGTGTGCACCCGATGCCTCCTAGCTGGTATGTCCCTCAGGGGCAGAGATGCCAGGTCATGCCCTGGGCCTCATTGCTGGAAGCCAAGCAAATGTCACACAGGTCTCCCTGAACCTGCCCAGGCTGTGTGTCTCTGTCAAGGGCTCTGGTTCCACATCACTGTGGGCGGGCACGTCTCACCTCCTGGCTGAGCCCCCTGCGCCCCTGCATTGCTGCCCCTAGCCGTCCACACACCACACCCCATTCTGTCTTCAGTTTGCACCTCATCCTATAACAGCAGTTGTCTTTGTGACCAGCTATCCACCAGTCGTAGACCATCCCTGGTGAGGGAACCCACAGGAGGGGCTTCCCTCCTGGGCCCCTGGGGCACGGGGCATGCCCTGTCCTGCGGGCTGGGGACTCTGCTGGGAGCTGGGTCTCCTCACACATCAGGACTGTGGGTGACACACCTGGAGACCAGGATGAAGCTCTAGGCTCGGACCAGCCACGTGCAGTGACTGAAGTGAGTAGGCTGCCCAGAGAGGCGGGGAGGGTCAGCCTGGCCCCCAGTTAACCGAGTCAGACACGGATGGAGGTCAGCTGACCCAAAGGAGACTTTGGGGAGCACCGACAGGAAATGAGCATGTATCCTCCCAGGAGGCAGTGAGCTCAGGGGACTGTCAGAGGAGCCCCGGCCCCGCTCCCCATCCCTGGTGGGGTCCTTGGCGTCCTCACCTCCCTGGTGGGACTGCATCCACGGCTGTGCAGCCAGCAGGTAGACACCAGGCTTGGGGCTCAGGACAGAGTGGGGGTGCAACTGGGTCTGTGGGGCCCAGAGAGATGCAAGTGGGGACATGGAGGCAGCAGATGGAGTAGGGGCTCAAGGTGGGACCCTGAGGCCGGGGGGTAGAGGCAAGGCCTAAGGAGAGGGTGGGAGGCCTCACCGTGACCCAAGTGCCTAGACCCAGGGGAAGGCGGACAGGGCTCCTGCACCCGGGGGAAGGTGAGTGGGGTGGACTGGGGAGGACTGTGCGCTTCCAGGGAATGGGGATGGGAGCTGGTTTGTGAGCCCCACCAGGTCTCGGCCCACAACCTGACTGTCATGCACAGTTGGGGTCTGATGGGGCTGGGGGAGGGGGAGGCAGCCTCTCTCCTGTCATCCATGGGGAGTAATCGGGGGGAAAACTGCAGGCAACAGCCCCTGAAGGCCGATGCACCAGGACTGGCCCAAGGGCTTCTGCAGTCTAATTGACTCAGGCTCCTACATGTGGTTTGGTTTCAGCTTTCAGTTAAGAGTCCAGCTAGGTGATGTGTTTGCTGATGAAGACCATTTTCTCCTCCAGGTCTTTAAGTGAGAAAAGCAGAGTGGGGCTGGCTGGAGCCATTTCTTTGTCCATGGAGGAGGCTATGCTGGCGGTAGGGGTCAGAAGGAGGCTCCCTTGTACTGTCCCCTTGGTGGGTAAAGCCTTCCTATGCTTCCTGGAATGTGGCTTTTATTTTGTAACAAAGCAAATGTTTTAATGTTTGTTTTCCTTTAACAAGTAAACTTTGGCTCCAGCAAATGTCAGAGAAAAGGCAACAATAAACCCAAATATTCATGATTAATGGAGGGAGAAAAATGATCCCCCCCCACCCATCCTCCCTCAAAGCTGCTCCCAGGTGGGACTTTTCAGGGAAAGTCAGCCCTTCAGAACCTAGGCCAGCTTCCGTTCTTTCTAGAGAGTGTGTTTCTCTGGCCTGGGGGCCCTGTCCTGAACTCTCCTAAGCTCTGAGGAGGGCCCTGCATGCAGGCAGTGCTTAACGTCACATCTTAAAAAGCTCAAGACAGTGCATTAATCCCCAGCGCCCTAGACACTGGGGAGTGGGTGGCCTTTCCAAGTCTCCCATCGGAGAAGGGGCCTGGGCCTTCAGACTCATCCCCAACTGACCGGTCATTTCTGCCAAGCGCAGCTCCCGGAGGGGACCCTGCAGAGTGACAGCACCCAACAAAGACCTCCTAGGTGGTCGGGAGGCCTTGACCCCAGAGCCTCTCAGGGGATGCCCTCAACATGGTCCAAGATGTTCTCCCAAACCAGCCTGTGTGTCTGCTGATCTGTCAGAGAAACAAGGCTGGTGTGGAAGGAAGCATGGATACCTGGTCTGATCACATCCATTCACACATGCACATGTGTGTGCAATCCACACATGCTCATGCGCATGCACACACATGTATATCTTCACACCCACCCACATGTGTGCAGGCTCACACATGGGCAACACTCTTGTGCACACATATACCCCTCTCACACACACTCCTAGGGCCTGCCCACTGGTCTTGACTGGCGTCCCCAGTATTCTCAGTCCCTCACTACTATCGCCAGAGTCTATGGTCACTGTGGAAGGTCAGATGAGGACACTGCAGGCCCCAGACCCCTGCACACAGCCCCTCTTTAAGGTGGCCTCTACAGTAGAGCAGCAGACAATTCCAGGGGGTGACCCCTCTCCCACCTTCTTCCTCCCCCTCTCCTCCACTTCAATTACTTTCTTAGGAACTGAAACTCATACATGGGATGGACAGAGACCATGACCGGCAGGCCCCGTGGGGTCAGCCTACCACTGTCAGAGGCTGAGACCCCATGGGAAGCCCTCGTCCTCCCCCCAGGGTTGAGTGTTGGGCATTGGGAAGAGGCTTACTCCCTGCCATATTCTGTAATGTGAGGGAAGAGTAGCTATGATGTGATGTTAAGCTCATAGGGTGACAGGCTAGATAACATCTGCCCCCTAGGCTGCTTGAGGGAGGAGTGGGTAGATTGAAGTGATGGCTCCCACTCCCACTCTGGGTTCCCACCTCTGCTGCGTGACTTGGAGTGTTGTTGGAGCGGGAGACTGCTCCAACACCGGCCCAGCCACGAGACTCTCTGCAATGAGGTGTCAGCAAACATGACTCAAGAAGATGCTTGAAGGGCATATGTGCAAGTGGGTGTGTTCACTGGTGTCTTTGTCACTACCATCAGCCCATGCCTGGGCTGGTCTGATGGAGGAGATGGAGGCTTGTATCAGTGCTGAGTCCTCAGCCAGCCAGCCCCTGTATGTGAGCAAGTCCAGGCAAGAGCAAGGCAAATATGAGGACAAACACAGCCACACACATCATAAGCGGACTACAGGAATCCGAGACAAAGAGAAAATCTGAAGAGCAGGAAGAAAAGGTAACTTCTGTCAAAGGATCACAGCTAACCTTCCTAAGGGAGTAATGGAAATCAAAAGACAATGGGAGAGATATTTGAAGAAAGTCAGTTCTTCCTGAGAGTTTTTGAGGAGTTTTATTAATTTATTTAACTTTTTACTTTGAGATAAGTTTAGATCTAGTCTTCAGAAGAGTTAAAAAAATTAATGCCAAGGGTCCCCATGGAGCCTTCACTGAGAACCCCCTAATGTCAACATGTTACATGACCATAGCTCAATGGTCAAAACTAAGACAATCATTGGTACAATACAGTGAACTGAACAACAGACTCTCAGAGAATTTCACCAGTTTTTCACTAGTGTCCTCTTTCTGTTCTGGGATCCCATTCCATCTTAATCTCCTCCAACCTGGACAGCCTCTCAGCCTTTCCTACTTTCCACATCTTTGACCCTCTTGAAAAGTACTGGTTAGGTATTTCATTGCTGCTGCTGCTGCTGCTACTGCTGCTAAGTCGCTTCAGTCATGTCTGACTCTGTGCAACCCTATAAACAGCAGCCCACCAGGCTCCGCCGTCCCTGGGATTCTCCAGGCAAGAACACTGGAGTGCGTTGCCATTTCCTTCTCCAATACATAAAAGTGAAAAGTGAAAGGAAAGTCACTCAGTCGTGTCTGACTCCTAGCGACTCCATAAACTGCAGCCCACCAGGCTCCTCTGTCCATGGGATTGTCCAGGCAAGAGCATTGGCATGGGGTGCTATTTCCTTCTCCAATGCATGAAAGTGAAAAGTGAAAGGAAAGTCGCTCAGTCATGTCTGACTCCTAGCGACTCCATGAACTGTAGCCCACCAGGCTCCTCTGTCCATGGCATTTTCCAGGCGGGGGTACTGGAGTGGAGTGCCATTGCCTTCTCCAATGGAGGGCAGGTATCTCATTGAATGACCCTTAATTGGTGTTTGTCTGATATTTTCTCATGGGTTTTAGAAAGACCACCACACAGAACATCATATCAGGGGACCAGGTAACCAGGGTACCTTGTTACTGGAATTAAACTTGCTCACTTGAGCCAAGGGCATCTGCCCAGAGTCTCCAATACAAAGTCACTTATTCCTCCTTTCATTCTCTGTCTGCTGGAAGCCAGTCATGGAGACCAGTCATGCTCCAGGAGAGGGCAGGTCAGCTCTGTCTCTCAGAGAACAGATAAGTGAGTTTGTGATTCATACCAAACCACCACAGAGCTTAATATTCTGAGCTATGCAAGTGTCCTGCTTTCCTTTTAAGTTTTGCCCACTGATTTTAGCCTTTATGAGTGCATCTTGGCTATAGTAATTGTTATTGTAGTGTCATACTGATGGCTTTCTATTTCCCTATTTCTCCCACATACATAAAAGATAGTTGATAAAATAATAAAGAGAATATTTAAGGAATTTAAGGAGAGGAGATGGGACACAGAACACATGAAAATAAGAAGAAATGATTTGTAAGACAATGGTTGTGACCTCGAATACCTTAGAAATTGCATTAATGACAACTGAACAAAATGCTGTCAAAGATAGACTAGATTTAAAAAGAAAACAAAATCTAACAATATACTGCTTATAGGGGATAAATCTAAAAAAACACAGAAAAAATGAAAATAAAGAGATGAAAACACATGCCATTCAGTTACTAATGAAAAGAAAGCTGATGCAGCCACACAAATGGCAAGGCTGTGTCACCAAAGTGACCCTGCAGTGCAGTAGGGAGATCCCATCAACACACAATACTGAGCTCATTGGATGTGTATCTGAGACTTTTCCTTACATCATACTGCCACGTCAGTTACAGGTGGATTGCTGCTCCAAAGGTTAAAGGTAAACAACAAAGAATTAGGGGATATGGTATAAGGAAATGTATAATCATGGTATCCTAAATAGAATAGAAAAAGCATGCATCATAAAGATGCATGAGAAATGTGACCTTCTGAGCTACATTATGTGTCCTGTAGTTGAGCTAATGAGGATTTGTGTAGGGAACCCATGAAGAGCTCTTGCCATTCAAGAGGAGTCATGTGCACAGCGCAGGAGACACACAGGCTGGACTTGGTCCCTTCACAGTGGGGACCCATAAGCGTGTGGAATGATGCATCAGGGAAATGTGGTCTCAACAGGAAGGCTCAAATGGAAAGACGGACAACTCCAAGTGTTGACAAGAACCTGTGAAACCAGAGCTCTCACACAGCACTGGTGGATGGGCAGATGTTATAGCCTCTTTAGGAAATTGGTGGTCACCCTCCTCTAAGGTATGATCAGTGAGTCCCTCCCCGCTATGTACCCCCACTGAAGCACTGACTCAAATTCACCAAAAAGTACTCACAACCCCCTTGGTGAGTAATCCACGTGATCCATAATCCCCTACATTGGAGACAACTGAAATGTCTGTGGTGGACATTTGGTTGTGGCAAAATGTCTATCCAATGGAATTCCGTGCAGGATTGAAACAGACCACTGTATACAGTTGGGCACCAATGTGTGCACCTAGCAGGCATACAGTGGGGCACCAACATATGCACCTCACAGGTAAAATATGCACTGTACTATTACTCAGCAAATAGAGAACGCCATCAGGTGAGCTGTACCAGTATGGATGGACCTACAGATAACCACAGTGTCCCCAGATGTCACATGGGCAAGACTAGTTATATACACTCCCACTTGTAGGTGGAACCCAAGTAAGAACAAATTAACCACTTTACAATCAGGGCACCGACACACGCTTACTGCAGGCATATAGCTGCACAACAGCAGCCGTTCACAATTAGCAGGATGGAAGGAAGCGCCCCCTCCAGTGGTGCAGGTGGGGGCTGGAGCCTCAGGGCACCCCCTTCCATCTTGTAGGACACCTGGCCCCGCTCTGATCACAGTTGTACCTGGGTGGTTACCACCCAGCTTCTCCTCTCGCTAGACTGCCGGCTCCTGCAAACAGGGACTGTCTGAGCCACACCACGGGGTGCCTGGCAGGTCGCAGGCAGGATTCCAGAATGAATTAGGAGGGGAATTCTGAGCTAGGAGAGTCACAGCCAGACTGACTCAAGGCTGGTGAGTAACTCCGGGGGATTCTGCTTAATCACAGCTTCCCTGGGTTGGCTGAAGTCTAGATAGTAGGTTCTGAACAAATGGAAGCTCCTTGGCCTCTGGGACTGAACCACTGGATGCTTGGTGGATACATCCAGAAGGAAGTGTGACTCACACAGGCCATCTGAGCACTGATGGGGTAAACAGGCTCCAACAACTTCTGCTCATTTGGAACCAGAAGAAGTTGGAGCTGAAGCGAAAACAGTGAGGTGGAGGCTGGCCAGAACCTGGATGGCCCAATTCTAGCTTTTTCCGCATCACACAGGGACTAGTGACCATTCCCCGGAGCATCTCAGGGACATGGCTGACAAAATCACCCATCAGCATTTTCACTGATCATCAGTTAGATTTTTCCTGGGCAGTCCATTCCCAGGGGAGGGGAGCCAGGCTGGACCTTCTGTGGAAGGATGGGGTAGGGGAGCCCCCACTGCCCCGGATGTCAGGGCTGAGGGAGGCACAGAAGACTGGCCAGGACAGCTTGGGTTTTGCCCCAGGGCTACCCAGGAGACCACAAAAGTGTCTGAGTTGAGAGCAAGGATGCTGACCCCATAACGTTCTCAGACTCTTGTTTCACACAAACCCATCAATCCTAAAGGAAATGAATTCTGAATATTCACTGGAAGGACTGATGCTGTAGCTGAAGCTCCAATCCTTTGACCACCTGATGAGAAGAGTGAACTCATTGGAAAACACCCTGATGCTGGGAAAGATTGAGGCCAAATGGAGAAAGGGGCATCAGAGGATGAGGTGGTTGGATGGTATCACTGACTCAATGGACATGAGTTTGAGCAAGCTCTGGGAGATGGTGAAGGACAGGGAAGCCTGGTGTGCTGCAGTCCATGGGGTTGGACACAACTGAATAGAGTCAGACACAACTGAACAACAGCATTCAAGGGGGATCACAATGAAGTTGGGATTCACTCCACAGCCAAGCTGTGCTCCTGGGGGCTAGACTCAGACTGGGGATAATTAGGGTTGCTTGAAGCCGCGTCAGCTGGGCACCAACGGCATGAGAAACTGGACCCCAGACAGCCATCTGCTGACAGCCAGCCTGCTCCTCCTCCTGAGGGTCCAGGCGGCCCCTCCACCAGTTTCTTCCTGCAGAGGAGGATATGTGATGCAGTCATCATAAAAGTCACTCTGTCCTTGCACCCTCTGGATTCAGATGAGCAGCACCCATGATGTGGTGTTTCCCGTTCCTGCCTGTTTGCTGCCGACAGCGCCTCCTGTAGTGGGAACTGAGCCCCAATGTGAGGAGGGGAAATGCCTACCCTTTACGTCCCCTCGAAGCCCAGGCCAGGGTATCTGTGGAAGAAGGAAGGACTTCTGGGTTCTGAGTCCCAGGGAGTACACAGTGTCAGCACCAGCCCCTGGGAGGGGCTCCTGGGGCCACAGGACACCCCACTTCATCCTATGGAGCCTGGGCGACTCCATGATAGAAAGAGCCGCCATCTGGTGATAAAAACAACACCCAGGCTCCTGAAAAACCACAGCGTAGTCCAGCCCTCGCCCCCTGTTATCACCCTAGACACGACCAATCATAGTGTGCCAAAGATATGCCAATCAGGGAACTGCTTGCAGTTAAATATACCTATCAGGGGCTAGCACGCATAAAGCCCCTGACCTCTCCTCCTGTCCTGACCAATCACAGAGCACCAAGATACATCACCCCACCTGTAGCCATTTTCCTTTTGTCTTCTCCCTTTAAAAGCCTTGTACCATGCGGCTCGGGGCACTGCCCTCACTCCGCTGTGTCAGTGTATGTGTGTGTGTGTGTGCAGTCCAGACCCAGTCTGCAATAAATTC
This sequence comes from Antilocapra americana, assembly GCA_007570785.1. Lineage (NCBI taxonomy): Eukaryota > Metazoa > Chordata > Mammalia > Artiodactyla > Antilocapridae > Antilocapra > Antilocapra americana. The sequence continues at coordinate 1,585,887 of ML664152.1, forward strand.
CCTCTTGCGCTTGCATCGGTGTGTGGCCTCCTGGTGATTTGTGGAGATCATGACCTGGGCACGACAATCCCACCTGCAGGGGAACCCCTGGTTGCACAGAGGAGCCCACCCTGGAGTGGAGACCCTGAGAATCACTAGGGAGGGTGTGCAAAGCCAAGAGAGACCAGACGTTAGACCAGAGGAGACTCCATTGCCCCGAGAGGACTGGGAGGGTGCCAAGGGCTGGAATAGGAGATAAAGACCCAGCGACCACATCTGACACGGGCACAGGGCTGTCAGAGCCACCCCAGGGAACCACCCGATGTCCCTTGAACCTGAGCCCGTTGGCTCAATGACAAGAGGCAAAGTGAGAAAGTTGCCACCGTCTACCTGATTTAATCAATCCGCCTCCATTTGTGCCCAAGACTCAGGGTCTGCGACAGACAGACTCAGGACAGGAGGGCACTGTCATTTCCCTTTTATCCTGAGTGGATTGACTTGTTCATGGGAACCTCATTGTTCAGAGCCCAAAGACCTAGAAACAGACCCTCCTCCATCAGGTCAAGCCCACTTCTGTGCTCAGTTCACTCACTTACACATTTCCTGACACTTAGAGGTTTTATTCTCAAGATGAGAAGTGAAAGATCTGTGGGCTTGCCTCTCAGCTTTCTTTTGTCTGTGACCTGAGTAAATAAGGAAAGCTCCAGGTACGGTTACTGGGGACAAGCTTGCCAAGCACCCTTTGGCTCTGGGTCCTGCGTCTGCTTTCTTCCTGCTGCCCACATACTCCACGTGGACTTGGTGATGTGGAGAGGCCAGCTGGCCAGGTTCCTTGTCCGCCCCCTCTGAGATTTGAGACCCGCAGCAGGGGCACACGGCTGGATGGCCGGATGGCTAGAAGAGCGGCCTTGGGGCCGTGGCTCCCCCCGGCCCCAGGGGAGATGGAGCGGCAGGGGCCAGAGGGGCTGGCCCATTGGCCCGCCTCTTCCCCTCAGATTCAGGAGACACCCACAGGCTGCTGTGTGTGAGCCGCACACAGACGGAGGGAGGGAAAAGTCAACCTCTCCCCACAGCCCTCCGCCCTCCTTGGGGATTCGGGTCCTCCGTGACATGGGCCGGGGAGTGCCCAACGAGTCGGGAGAGGGAAGGTGTGGCCAGAGGGCTGGGGGTCAGGGATGGGAGGTCACAGCAAATGGCAGGCCTCCAGGCTCAGAGAAGCTGGGCTGGTGGGTCATGGGGCCTGGGAACCGGAGTAGCCCTGGGGCCCATGGCCTTGTGGGGAAGGGACTGTGGCTCAGAGGGCTGCTCCATCCCAGCCTTGGAGACGGAGAACCAGCCTGGCTCCCTGTCCACAGCCCAAGTCAGTGGGAACCCTGGGTCTACCTGAGTCTCTGCAGAATCTCTGTCCTCACCAGCACTTCTGCAGAGGGCAGCAGCCTGTCCACATCCCACAGCCAGCTCCTCCCGGCTTCTGCGCCAGCTCCCAGGCAGGCATGCTTCCAGACACTCACTGCGGATCCATCTGCATGGTCATGCATGTGTGTCTGCATGTGTACACATGTATCTGCGCATGTGCAAGTGTGCCCATGTGTGCATGCATGTCCACTTGTGCATACGCACCCACATTTACATACATATCAGTGTATGCATATGTGTCCATGTGTGCCTGTCAGTGTGTGTGTACATGTCTGTGGGCATGCATGCGTGTCCATGTACTACACCTCCCAGGGAGGTCTGTGGGGGGCTCTTCTGCTGAAGGTCCTCATTTCTACCTTTTGCTCTGTAACACCACCAGCAACGAGAGACTCAGGGAAGTGAGGGGGTTCAGGAGAGCATTCCTAAGGATCCCTGAGGTGGGAGGGTGGCCAGGCTGCCTGAAGGGATTGAGGGAGCAGAGAGGCAGCTGGCCAGCTCCATGAGGAGCCCTGATGGGTAATGGGATGGCCAGGAATCCTGGGACTGCCCCTCCCACAATAGGGACAACTGGTCTAAATTGCTGACCCACCAGGGCAGTGGAAGGAGACTTGGATAGGAGAGGAGAGGCTCGTGCCCTTAACGATAGAGAGGCGGGGGCAGATTCTGGGCCACGGGGGTCTGGCTGTGGGAGCTGAGCAGGCGGGGGTGGGGCTCTGGTGAGGTCCAGCCTCTCCAGGGCACGTGTGGGTAGAGGGGGTGCAGGAGGGGAAAGACGCATGGCTGCTATCTGACTGAGCCTTGGAACCCATGACACTCTATGTAGCCTCCGGCCTACCAGGACTTTCCTGACCCCCAGGGCCAAATGCAGCTAACACAGTGGCCTCTTCTGCAAAGGCTGGCCCTAGGTTGTGGGGGATGGGTGCCCAGCAGACACACCCAGGAGGCACACCCAGGAGAGGAGGAGAGTTTGGCAAAGGCTGTTTACCAGGACTGGTGCAGTAGCCAGGGCCTGCAACAGGAGAGGCTGTGCCTGGGCTGGCAGGGTAAGGGGGTGACCAAGGACAGGGACACTTTGAGCCCTCTTTCCTCACATTGCCAGAGCTTTAGGGGGGGCAGAAGTAAAACCCAATTTCTTTCCCACCCAGGAAACCTCTCCATAAAGGCAGAAGAGAAGGACATAATTCTATGATGAGTCAGCATTCAACCAGAGTATGAGGCATATTACAGCTACTGCTGAAGCCACTGCAGAAATAGAAAGAGACCAGGCTCTTCTCAATAAGGAGCCTTTGCAGTGTAAGTCCATGGCTTGTTAGGCCCCCCCACCCCGCCCCCCAGGAAATAGGAGTCTGGGGGTCACCTTCCTTAAAGATCACTGTTCAAGGCCCTGGTTCCCAGGCCTTGAGGAGACATTCCTGAGTGGTGAGACAGGCCAGAGGCTTATGTAGCCATTAACATGATTTACAAACATTTGGAAATGATGCAGAAAGATGTTCTGGAAAGGAAGGGGAGAGGGGAGTCCCTTCTCTTATTTTCAAAGGGAGGAATTCAGGTCTGCCCTGCTGGCTCCCACTGGCATACCCTCGGGTGGTCCCTGGGCAGCCTGGGCCCTGGGCACACAGGAAGGTCTGCAAGAGCAGCAGAGGGCAGGGCCCAGAGTTGGCTCCGGATGAGTGGTGCAGCAAGCCACAGTGGAGACCCCAGCCCTGAAAGCATAGAGCCGTGTGGCTCCCGGCCCCGTCTTTGGGAGAGGTCAGTAGGCGTCCTTGGCTGCCATCCAGCTGCTCTCGCCAGCCCACATTCTCTTGCAGGAAGAGGACTAAGGCGCGTTCCTGGTAAAAGACCAACATCCATCAAAGCCCGATTCCCCAAACCCCAGGCCTGGATGTGGGAGGGAAGTAGGGGGCCCAGCGGGCCGTGACTCAGGCCCGGAGCTGGGATGAGACCCGCACAGTCGGCTCAGGACGTGGGGCAGGAGCGTCCACCCACACACTGCACGGTCAGCTGGGTTGTATCTTTTCCTGTAAAAGCTGGACATGAACTCCTAGACAAGGGACATGATGCACTCTTGTTAGGAGAAACACTGAGTGAAACCACCCTTCCTTGCCGAGCAAGATAGTAACCACTTGCGTGAGTTATCTTACAACAAGATGTCCTGGTAAGGAACGTGGAACTAGCAAGCTACCACCCACTGGAAGGATGGGGAAAAGTCAAAAGGAGAAAGGGGACTCTAGTCCAAGTGTCCTCCCAACCTCCCAGAATCCCCTTCGCTGGCATCATCTTGGCTGAGGGACGTGTGCACCACCGGGAAGGACTCTGAGTCACAACAATTGGTCAGAGACAGCAAGAAGTCAATCCCATCACCAAAAAACCTGAGGCTGAGCCACATGGCAGAGCAGCCCTCCCGGGTCCCCTTGCCCTCCTGCTCTCCGCCCGGGCGCCCCTTCCCGATAAAGTCTCTTGCTTTGTCTCTTCAGACAATTCATTTCTGAGTGTTAGACAGGAACCCACTCTCGGGCCCTGTTAGGGGTCCCCTTTTCTGCAACCTTCTGGGATAATGAAGCCACCTGTAATACTCAAGAAATGGGTTCTGTCAAGACAACTTTGCAGAACATCTACTGTAGGGACAGTGGGCCGACATCGGACTTTCTTGTTACCCCATCAGCCAATGGGCCACCCTGCATGTTTGGCCTGGGGGGTCTGTATAATTTTAAAAAGAAAAGATTTTTGAGGGTTTCTAAGTTTAAAAGCAATATGAACTCTGTGTAGATACCTTAACGTCCTATAGGAGAGGAACAAAAATCTTTATCCTACACTCTGAAGTTCTATTACCAAGACCTGTGAATTAAACTGAGAAAAGCCAGATTGGCGGAGGGAAAAGGTTTATTTCACACACACATGGCAGGGGCATTACAGGAAAGAAAACTCCAAAGTAGCAGGATTAGAGGGTGGTGGGGTGGTTATACGTCATTTTAAAAAAGAGAGACACTTGTGGAGATGTGAATAGAAGAGTCAGGGGGTGTTGGCTGAGGGGGTGAGTTGTGGAAAGGAAACAGGGTTTGTTTAGTGAGGTTTGTTATATAGACTCAAGCCCAAGACTGACCTCCTGAGAACATGTTTACACATGGAAACAATCTTCATAAAAGGAAAGAAAGGAGGAGGCAGCGATCCCTCCTGTGTTGTTGTTTCTTAACTGCCTTCAGCTCAAAATAATCCTCATGGCAAAGGGGCACGTTTCGGGGTAACATGTTCTGATTTCCTTCAATTCAAAATTAAATCAGAGTTTTCAAGGAAAAATAAGTTCAAAGAAGCTTTGCAGAAGAAACAACTGCACCTTCACCCATGGGCAGCTCCATAATTTAGCAGGACCTTGTCTTCTGCAGTCATTGCTCTCAGGTCACCCAGGACCTTGTGCTCTAGCCCCGTAGTCCAGGTGGCTATTCCTGAGACCTCTAGCCCTGAGTGCAGTCACCTGGCTCTTCCTCCCCCTACTCTTGGCTCAGAGAACTCAGCCCAGGTGTTTCTGCAGCCCTCTCCCCTTGAACTGCATGACGATCCCGAGGGTCCTGTGACCCAGTCCACTGCCTCTGCCCCACCACCCTCGCATCCACTGGGTTGCACCTGTCCTGGGCAGGTAAGGCTGTCTGGCAGTTACCTGGCACCTTCTGGGCCACCTTGGGGGAGGCTATCAGCAGCACAGGACGTGGTGTCCTGGGGCAGCTGCTGAAACCCAGCAGGACTCTGTGGGGCTCCCAGTTTCAAAAGCCCCTCAGAGTCCTGTCTTGTTCGTAGAAAATGCCTTTAGTCTGCTTGCCTTCCCTGTGGTCCAAAGAGCAGACTCGGCACTTATTAACTAGAGATGTGAGGGAAGCAGGAACAGAGAGGCAATCAGTCCAGAGCAGTGGTGGCGGCTCCAACAATGATAAAGCGGATCCCAGCTCCTCCTCCAGGGATGCGCGCAGGAATCTGACCCCAGCTCTGAACTGTTCTGCAGAAACCAAGACCTCCCCTGACTCCCCTCACACACTGCTTCCCTCTCTTGCTGGCCCCACCTGCCTCTCAGTTCAAATGGCCAAGAACCTGGACTACACATGCTGAGTCCTGCAAGGTGGAGCCACCCTGCTCCAGGAGCAGGGGGTGGGGCCCTCACTTGAGGGAGGTGGGCAAGGGACTTCCCCCAAAGGGACTCTGGTGCTGCTCAACCCTTCATCCCAGTCCCAAGGGGCAGCAGACCTGTCCTGCCCTCAGGATCCCATGGGTGTGGGTGTGGGTGGCACAGAACAAGGTAGCAACAACAGGGTAAACTCCAGCGCCAGGGGCACAAGGAGAGCAGGCAGGGCAGCTTCAGGGAGGAGGCGGCCTGGGACCTGAGGCCCATCTTGCTGGGCTGGGAGTCAGCAAGGTCAAGGCTGGGAGGGTTGGGTAGACGCAGACCTGTGTCTGTCACCACCATGACCCTGAAACTCACTGTGTCCCCTCCAGTATGGCCAGATTCGCTGTGGGTGTCACAGGCCACTCAGGCTGCCGAGGGGCTGCTGGGCCAGCAGAGGGGCCAGATCAGGCAGGGACCACCAGGTCCTCAGAACATGCGGCCTTGTGTTCCAGCCAAGGTCCTTGGGTGGCAAGCACAGCAGGAGGCATCTCTGGGTCTCCTGGGAATATCACCTCCCCAGAGGGGCCTCTGACCCCATCCAGAATGGCCCCCATTTTCCCTTCTGTCCTAAGCAGAGCCTCCCTGAACCCATGTTCCCTGTCACTCACAAGGATGTGGGCATGGGGCCCCAGAAGGCCAGGCAGAGCTGACCTGCTTCTAGAGTCTCCCTGGGCTGCATGTGGTCACCCCTGCTCCACCCCCCACAGGTGCTCCATAAATGCAGCTGAACCCAGTGAACTTCCCCCATCATCCCTCTAGCAGGGGAACAAAGGCTCCACGGCTGGAACCTTGTGAAGTTCTTGGCACAGTTTAATAGTCTCCTCTCATGGGCCCCCATGCACCATCAACTGCCTCTTCCTAATCCCCTGAAGCTGAAGATCCAATACTTTGGCCACTTGATGTGAAGAACTGACTCATTGGAAAACACTCTGATGCTGGGAAAGATTGAGGGCAGGAAGAGAAGTGGTGACAGAGGATGAGATGGTTGGATGTCATCACCGACTCAATGGACATGAGTTTGAGCAAACTCCAGAAGATGGTGAAGGACAGGGAAGCCTGGCATGCTGCAGTCCATGGGGTCGCAAGGAGTTGGACACAACTTAGCAACTGAACAACAATGATCCCCTGACGGTGATGTTGACTGTGAGGAGGGCCTGTTTGTTCCCTTACGTTTTCTGGCTAGTGTGAGGGAGGTTGGGGGTGCGGCCTCTGCAGAACTCAGAGCAGAGGTGGGGTGGGGGGAACCAGATGAGGTTTGACCACAGCTGAGGAGGGCGCTCCCCTGGGGCTGCCAGGCCACCTCTGAGCACAGCCACTGCTCAGGTCCCTTCCTTGTGGCTGTCTGCCCTCTGCTCACAGTCCAGCTCACCTTCCCCAGGTCTACAGAGTTGGCCTGTCCCCTCAGGGCCTTTGCACAAGCCCTGCTGTCAACCCTCCAGCTCTTCATTCCTGTGCTGCCCCAGGTCCCCAAGAGCCAGGACTCCCACACATCCTTATTGATGTTCCTTTGGGCAGCTGGGCTCCTGGTGAATTAGAGCTTCAAGTCCAGGCTCTGAACTTCCAATGATGTGGTCTCCTGGCACCTCAGTTCTTACCCTCTTCTGGTGGGGATGATGGTAGCACCTATGCCAAGGTCGCTGTGAGCACTGTGTGAGAACTAAAACCTGCACCTACCAGAATTAAATACAGATTAGCGACTTACTGACCCAGCCCCTTCCCCGCCCAGGAAGCTCTTGTTCAGGTCTGCGCCCATGGCCAGCCCAGCCCTGTCCAGCCCAGCCCTGTCCCGGGCTGAGGAGCCTGGTGAATGGAAGAACGGCCCAAGCAACCATCTGGGTCCTGGAACTGATTGTAAATCCGGTCTTGGCCTTGCTCAGGAGTGATACGGAAGTGGCCCTGGGGCAGTGTTAGTCACCGCTGGTGTGATCTGCAGGCGGGAGGGACCCGTGGTACTTGCAGCAAGGAGGTGGCTGGAGGAAGAGCCGACCGATCCTCAGGGGAGCTCACTGCCCCCTCTCGGGAGCCCCACCTGTCAGGTGGCAGTCGTCAGCTGAACCCCTGCTGGAGTCCTGGGCGGGGCCTCAGTTGTCATGTGTGGCTTCCCCCAGGGACAGGGCTCAGGAACCATGGGAGCTCAGGCCAGCGTCCCCCTCCACCGGATGGTCCATGTTTGTGACCGTTACATATGGGCTTCATTTACACCCATGCTGTTGTTTACATGACTGATCGAATATTTGAAAAACGCAAGACACCAGGCGATCTGACTATTGTTTCCATATTTGACAGGAGACGAGCTGGGACTCTCAACCCCCTGCTCGTAAATGCCTCAACTGGCGAGTTCACCCATGTCGCCCACAACCTCCTCTGTGCCCAGCAAGGAACTGGCGCCTACGTCCAGTGGGCTGGCAATCTGAACTCTCGGTAGAGAAGAGAGCGTCCACCCGGAAAGCATCATTAGCTGGGAGACCAAACGCCGGAAGCTGAATGTTCATTCCTTGCAGGATAACATCTGATTGGAAAACATGCGGCTCCAGGGAGCTAAGGTCAGCTTTGAAATGTGCAGCTTCAGCGCATTCGGCAGCAAAACAGCCTCATAAACAGAGCCGGGCCTTGCTCACTGCGCTTGTTAGCGTGTGGCCTCCTCCTTGGCAGAAACAGATTTCGTCTCTGACCTAACTGCTCTTCCTTTTTTTAGTATTTATTTTGAAGTCATTTCAAACTTAAAGAAAATTCACAGAAAGTTGCCAGAAGAAAGAAGACTTGCTGATTTCCTGCATTTTATCCCATTTCCTCCAATGCTCACCCTCTGTCTGAAGTGCTTTTGGAATCAGCAGAAAGTAAGTGGGGGACCCTATGTCCACTGGCCCTGAGTACCTCAGTGAGTGTCTCCTGGGAGCTCAGACTCGCCCCACAATCCTCAGCACAGCCTTTGGGTGATGCAACATGACTGGGCTACCCACGGTCCCCTCTCACCTTCTGTCAAGAGTTCCATAGCGCTCCTTCCCATCAGGGGTGCTGTCCAGAACCTCACACTGAACTTGGATGTCACCTCCCCTCAGGTGCAGGCCCTTTTTGCCTCTCTCTGGCATCTGCTCTTGGCCAGATTGTGATGGGGCAGTGGGCAAAGGAGGACTGATGTTTGCAGAGCCTCAGCCTAGCAACCCCGAGCTGAGAGCAGAGGGGTCCTAAGTAACAGACACATCTTGCAAACCATTTGCCTCTGATTTCCCAGCCTCTCTTCTTGCGTTGGCTGTAATTTCCAGTATGACGCTGCACAGTGTGGTCAGAGCACTCAGCCTAGCCTGGTCTCAGACTTCAGGGCCCAGCATTGGTACTTCGCCACTAGCTATAGGTCTTTCTTGGATGGATCATGTCAAATAAGAAGGCCACTTAGTCTGTAGAGAGTTTTCATCAAAAATGGGTGTTAAATCTTTGTTAATTGATTTTTCTTCATTAATTGAGGTGATCATGCTTTATTCTACTAATATGGTGAATTACATTGATTTTCAAATACTAAATCTTGCGTCCTTGAGCTAAAAACTATGCTTGATCACACTATGTGTTTCATTTTACATGTATCACTAAATTTAATTTGCTAATATTTTGATAGGTGTTTTGTATCTGTGTTTGTGAATATAACTCTTTACAATTCTTTTCTTATAATGTCTTTTGACAGGTGTGGGATTGGAGTTATACCAACCTCATGAAGTGAGTTGGGAATTGTTCCCTCTTTGATTTTCTGAATGATTCTGTGTTAGATTAATAATATTTCCTTCCTAACCTTCGATCAAACTCACAGGTTTCTTTGTAGAAACAGTTTTGATGATGAGTTCAGCTTTTAAAGATAGTTCAATTCAGTTAAATTCAGTAACTCAGTTGTGTCCAACTATTTGCAACCCCATGGACTGTAGCATGCCAGGCCTCCTTGTCCATCACCAACTCCCAGAGCTTGCTAAAACTCATGCCCATCGAGTTGGTGATGACAAACAACCATCACATCCTCTGTCATCCCCTTCTCCTCCTGCCTTCAATCTTTCCCAGCATTAGGATCTTTACCACTGTATCCATTCTTAGCATCACGTGGCCAAAGTACAGGAGTTTCAACTTCAACAGTCCTTCCAGTGAATGTTCAGGACTGATTTCCTTTAGGATGGACTGGTTGGAGCTCCTGGCTGTCCAAGGGACTCTCAAGAGTCTTTTCCAACACCACTGTTGAAAAGCATCAATTCTTCAGCACTCAGCTTTCTTTATAGTCCAACTCTTTCATCCATGCATGACTACTGGAAAAACCATAGCTTGGACTAGACAGAACTTTGTTAGCAAAGTAATGTCTCTGCTTTTTAATATGCAATCTAGGTTGGTCATAGCTTTTCTCCCAAGGAGCAAGCATCTTTTAATTTCATGGCTGCAGTCACCATCTGCAGTGATTTTGGAGACCCCCAAAATAAAGTCTCGCTGTTTTCATTGTTTCCCCATCTATTTTCCATGAAGTGATGGGACCGGATGCCATGATCTTAGTTTTCCAAATGTGGAGTTTTAAGCCAACTTTTTCACTCTCCTCTTTCACTTTCATCAAGAGGCTCTTTAGTTCTTCCCTTTCTGCCATAAGGGTGGTGTCATCTGCATATCTGAGGTTACTGATATTTCTCTCTTCAATCTTGATTCCACCTAGTGCTTCATCCAACCTGGCATTTCTCATGATGTACTCTGCATATAAGTTAAATAAGCACGGTGACAATATACAGCCTTGACATACTCCTTTTCCCGGTTTGGAACCAGTCTGTTGTTCCAGGTCCAGATCTCCAGAAATCTGCATACAGATTTTTCAGGAGGCAGATAAGGTGGTCTGGTATTTCCATCTCTAAGAATTTTCCATAGTTTGTTGTGACCCACACAATCAAAGGCTCTGGTGAGGTCAATATAGCAGAATTAGATGCTTTTCTGGAACTCTCTTGCTTTCTTGATGATTCAGTGGATGTTGGCAGTTTGATCTCTGGTCCCTCTGCGTTTTCTATATCCAACTTGAACATCTTGAAGTTTACAGTTCTTGTACTGTTGAAGCCTGGCTTGGAGAATTTTGAGTATTACTTTGGTAGTATGTGAGACGGAGAAGGTGGTGGCACCCCACTCCAGTACTCTTATCTGGAAAACCCCATGGAAAGAGGAGCCTGGTAGGCTGCAGTCCATGGGGTCTCAAAGAGTCTGACACGACTGAGCGACTTCACTTTCACTTTTCACTTTCATACATTGGAGAAGGAAATGGCAACCCACTCCAGTGTTCTTGCCTGGAAAATCCCAGGGACAGGGGAGCCTGGTGGGCTGCCATCTATGGGGTCCCACAGAGTTGGACACAACTGAAGTGACTTAGCAGCAGCAGCAGCAGCAGAGTGTGAGATGATTACAATTGTGTTTGAGAATTATTTGGCATTGCCTTTCTTTGGGATTGGAATGAAAACTGACCTTTTCCAACCCTATGGCCACTGATGAGTTTTCCAAATTTGTTGGCATATTGAGTGCAGCACTTTCACAGCATCATCTTTTAGGATTTGAAATAGCTCAACTGGAATTCCATCACCTCCACTAGCTTTGCTTGTAGTGATGTTCTTAAAGTCCACTTGACTTCACATTCCAGGATGTCTGGCTCTAGGTGAGTGATCACATCATCGTGATTATCTTGGTCATGAAGATCTTTTTTGTATAGTTTTTCTGTGCATTCCTACCACCTCTTCTTAATATCTTCAGCTTGTTAGATCCATACTGTTTCTATCCTTTATCATTCCCATCTTTGCATGGAATGTTCTCTTGGTATCTCTAATTTTCTTGAAGAGGTCTCTAGACTTTCCCATTTTATTGTTTTCCTCTATTTCTTTGCATTGATCACTTAGGAAGGCTTTCTTATCTCTCCTTGCTATTCTTTGGAACTCTGCATTCAAATAGGTATATCTTTCCTTTTCTCCTTTGCCTTTTGTTTCTCTTCTTTTCTTAGTTACTTGTAAGGCCTCCTCAGACAGCCATTTTGCCTTTTTGCATTTCTTTTTCTTGGGGATGATCTTGATCACTGCCTCTTGTACAATGTCATGAACCTCCATCCATAGTCCTTCAGGTACTCTGTCTGTCAGATCTAATCCCTTGAATCTATTTGTCACTTCCACTATATAATCGTAAGGGATTTGATTTAGGTCATACTTGAATGGTCTAGTGGTTTTCCCTACTTTATTCAATTTAAGTCTGAATTTGGCAATAAGGAGTTTGTGATCTGAGCCACCCACAGTCAGCTCCTGGTCTTGTTTTTGCTGACTGTATAGAGCTTCCCCATTTTTGGTTGTAAAGAATATAATCAATCTGATTTTGGTATTGACCATCTGGTGATGTCCATGTGTAGAGTCTTTTCTTGTGTTGTTGAAAGAGGGTATTTGCAATGATCAGTGCATTCTCTTGGCAAAACTCTCTTAACCTTTGCCCTGCTTCATTTTGTACTCCAAAGCCAAATTTGTCTGTTACTCCAAGTCTCTTCCTACTTTGCATTCCAATTTCCTATGATGAAAAGGACATATATTTTGGGTGTTAGTTCTAGAAGGTCTTGTAGGTCTTCACAGAACCATTCAGCTTCTTCAGCATTACTGGTTGGGGCATAGACTTGGAATACTGTTTTGTTGAAAGGTTTGCCTTGGAAAGGAACTGAGTTCATTCTATCATTTTTGAGATTGCACCCAAGTACTGCATTTCAGGCTCTTTTGTTGACTATGAGGTATACTCTGTTTCTTCTAAGGGATTCTTGCCCACAGTAGTAGATATGATGGTCATCTGAATTAAATTCACCCTTTCCAATCCATTTTAGTTCACTGATTCCTAAAATGTTGGTGTTCAGCTCTTGCCATCTCCTATTTGACCACTTCTAATTTACCTTGGAGAAGGCAATGGCAACCCACTCCAGTACTCTTGCCTGGAAAACCCCATGGATGGAGGAACCTGGTAGGCTGCAGTCCATGGGGTCTTGAAGAGTCTGACATGACTGAGTGACTTCACTTTCACTTTTCACTTTCATGCATTGGAGAAGGAAATGGAAACCCACTCCAGTGTTCTTGCCTGGAAAATCCCAGGGACAGGGGAGCCTGGTGGGCTGCCATCTATGGGGTCGCACAGAGTTGGACACAGCTGAAGTGACTTAGCAACAGCAATTTGCCTTGATTCATGGACCTAACATTCCATGGTTCCTATGCAATATTGCTCTTTACAGCATTGGACTTTACTTCCAGCACAATCATAGGTCTATCCAGATTTTCTATTTCATTTTGTGTTAGTTTAGATAAGTATTTTTACAGAATTTGTGTCACCTAAGTTGAATTTATCGACCTAAGTTAGAACCAATGGAAAGGTGGTTGTAACATAAATTTGTTTATAAAATTTATTCATTCTCTTTTTATTAATTTGAAGGATCTATGTTGATATCCCTTCTCGCATCCATGATTTCTGTCTCTTCTATTTTTTTAATAGTCTTGCTAGAGACTTATCAAATTTTAAATTTTCAAAAAATCAATTTTTGCTGTGTTAATTTTTTGCTTGTTTTCTATTTATGATTTCCTTCTATTATTTCTTTTACTTTTTGTACTTAATTTGCTTGTCTTTTTTCAGTTTCTTATGGTGAAAACTTAGATAATTAAGCCTTTCTGTTTGTTTATATCTAAATATCTAATGTAAGCATTTAAATTCTTAAAGAGATGGGAATACCAGACCACCTGACCTGCCTCTTGAGAAATCTGTATGTCAATTCTAACTGTCACTCTTTCCACTGTTTCCCCATCTACTCATGGCAAATAGATGGGGAAACAGTGGGAACAATGAGAGACTTTATTTTGGGGGACTCCAAAATCACGGCAGATGGTGACTTCAGCCATGAAATAAAAAGACGCTTGCTCTTTGGAAGAGAAGTTATGACCAACCTAGACAGCATATTAAAAAGCAGAGACATTACTCTGCCAACAAAGTTCCATCTAATCAAGGCTATGGTTTTTCCAGTAGTCATGTATGGATATGAGAGTTGGACTATAAAGAAAGCTGAGTGCCGAGGAATTGATGCTTTTGAACTGTGGTGTTGAAGAAGACTCTTGAGAGTCCCTTGGACTGCAAGAAGATCCAACCAGTCCATCCTAAAGGAAATCAGTCCTGAATATTCATTGGAAAGACTGATGCTGAAGCTGAAGCTCCAATACTTTGGCCACTGGCTTTGAAGAGCTGACTCATTGGAAAAGACCCTGATGCTAGGAGAGATTGAAGGTGGGAGGAGAAGGGGGCAACAGAGAATGAGATGGTTGGATGGCACCACCGACTCAATGGACATGAGTTTGAGTAAACTCCTGGAGTTGGTGACGGACAGGGAGGCCTGGTGTGCTGCAGTCCATGGGGTCACAAAGAGTCAGATATAACTGAACAACTGAACTGAACTGAAGCACTTAAAGCTACACATTTCCCTCAGCGCACTGTGGCTGCTCCCTGTGTGCTCTGACGTGTGTACCCATGCATAGCTGTACGCAATATGCACACCTCTGCCTGTGTGTGTACCAGTGCGGGTGTGTGCTTGTGTCAGAGTATCAGTTTGCTAGAGCCACTGTAACAAAGTGGTACGGATTGGGCTGCTTACATGACAGAAATTTATTTTCCCACTGCTCTGGAGGCCAGAGGTCTGAGATCAAGGGGTTGGCAGGGTTGCTGGCTTCTGGGGGCCTTGAGGGAGAATCCATTCCAGGCTTGTCCCAGTCTCTGGCAAGTCTGTGGAGCTTTTTTGGCTTGTGGAAACATCAGCTTGGTCTCTGTCTTCATCTTCACATGACATTCTCCAAGGTGCCTATCTCTGTCCTTAATCGAAGAACACAAATTCTCTCCTTTATCAAGGACATAACCGTATTGGATTCGGGTCCACCCTCATGACCTCATCTTAGATTATCTCTGTTATGGGCTGATTTGTGCCCTCTTAGGTTCATATGTTAAAGTTCTGACCCCTCATCCCCTCATAATGTGGCCTCATTTGAAGACAGAGTCTTAAGGAATGTAAATAAGATAAAACATAAAGAAGGAAAGGGCAACCCACTCCAGTATTCCTGCCTGGGAAATCCCATGAACAGAGGAGCCTGACCGGCGGCAGTCCAGGGAGTCACAAAAGGGTCAGACAGGACTGAGCAACTAAACAACAACAACAACAGGAGGTAAAAAATGTGGTCACTGGGGGGCCCTGATCCCATATGAACAGCGTCCTGGTGAGGACGGTTGAGACGCCTTGCAACAGGCAGTGAGGACACAGACAGAGGAGTGACCCCGTGAGGACAGAGGGAGAGGCGGCTGGCCACACGCCCAGCAGAGAGGCCTCAGGAGGGGCCAGCCCTGTGGCTCCTGGATCTCAGACCTGAGCCTCCAGGACTGTGAGAGGCTAATGCGTGCTGCTTAAATCCCCGTTCTGTGGGGTCTGTCACGGCTACCTAAGCTGAGACACCCTGTGAAGACCCTGTCTCCATGTAAGGTCACACTCTGAGCTGCTGGAGGTCAGGACTTTGATATGTGAGCTGCGGGGGCACAGTTTGGCTCATAACAGCATGCATATGTGTGTACATGTGTACGTGTGTGTGTGTCTACGTGTGGAACCACGTGGCTCTGTGCAAAAAGGACACAGGTGAAGAAACTGGGTTCAGTGTGGCCCAGGATCTGCTGGGGGGCCTGGAGGCCCACAAGTGGCCTTCTCTCATGGTGCCCCCCGACACACCCTGGGGCCTTGATCAGCACTGCCCAGCCCCCACACCTTCTGGAGGTAACTTTCCAAACAGTTGCTGAGATCAAGACAGCGGGTCCCTGAGACCCTGACTGTGGACACCTGGATAGGCTGTGGGTCACACACCACAGCGGAGCACCGACGCCGTGGCAGGAGTATGGTGATGCTGCAGAGGTGACCACTGGGCACTAGAACAGAGTTGTGAAGCCAAGGGACAGAGGAAGCCAGTGGGGGAGCCAAGCCAGGGAGGAGCCCAAAGGACCGCAGGCTGGACAGCAGGGCTAGCACATTGGGTCTGGATGGCCGGCCAGGCTCTGGGGGCCAGCCTCCTCTCCCCAGTTTCTGGCATTTTATCTCTGACGTATCCTCCTCAAGGCCCCCACGCCCCAGCACACATGTGGCCGCCCTGGAGAGAAGGCAGAGCCTTACCCTGGGGCTGCCCCAGGCCTGCCAGCTGGCTGTGGCCCAGCCATGCCGTGTGTAACCAGCAGGAAATGGGTCCCAGATGCTGCTGTGCGGGGCTGGGCGTGAGCCTCCCAACATAAGGAAAGAGGAGGTTGGCCGTGGTCAGCTGGTCAGAGTTTCCAGGGCTGCACCCCAGGGGTTGCCAGTGTGGGAGGAAGGAAGTTGTTCTGGGAGGGGCAGATAAGCCAGCCCACCCCCACAGGAAGGGTGGGCCTCACACGCACTATCTGGACCCTTCTTTCCCTGGAAATGGTGGGCCCAGTTTAACCCAGAGCACCTGTGGGGGCAGGAGCAGAGGTGAGATGGCTGACTCAGCCGCACATAGACCCAGGGCACCCCCAAAGCAGAGCTCCCCGCTCAGTCTCCTGGGCCAGGGAAGGGAGTGGGATCCTCTGCCTGTGCCCCAGGGCTGCAGATGGGTAGAATCCTAAGGGAAATCAACCCTGAATATTCACTGGAAGGACTGATGCTGAAGCTGAAGCTCCAATCCTTTGGCCACCTGATGCAAAGAACCAACTCATTAGAAAAGACCCTGTTGCTGGGAGAGATTGAGGACAGAAGGAGAAGAGGACAGTAGAGGATGAGATGGTTGGATGGCATCACTGATTCAATGGACATGAGTTTGAGCAAGCTCCGGGACATAGTGAAGGACAGGGAAGGCTGGTGTGCTGCAGTCTGTGGGGCTACAAAGAGCTGGACACAACTTATCAACTGAACAACAACAAGGGGTGGGGGAAGTCAGGGAGGCCTGGCTTCTTCTGGCCTCAGATCCCAGCTGCTCAGAAGGCCCGAGTGTGAGCCGAATGCAGGCTCAGCACGAGCTTCAGGGCCCCACATGCCAGGCGAGGGCCTTCCACGGTCACCAGACAAGTCTGTGGAGTTTCTCTTATTTCTCAGCAGCTGCCTTCCTGGAATGGAGAGAGACCTGTCTGGCAAGCTAGCTCTTCATGATCAGCCTTGGTCAGCTGGTCCAACCAGTGACCTCTGGCCCCACACGTGCCTCATACCAGCTGGCCACTGGAAGAAGCTGAGTGATGGAGACCTGATCTACCTTTTGGAAATCCACCTGCTTGTCTGGGGTCATAACTGTCTCTCACTTGAGTTGCGGCTTCTGTGACCCCCACAGGCCCAGCACAGCTTGTCAAGTAGAATAGCACAGAGAACCAAGTCCTGGCACCAACCTCACACCATGACGGGTAGGGGCTGAGGTGACAATCCTGCCATGCCAGAGCAGGGACTGCTCAAATGTCCTACACGGTCTCATGAGACCATCGTCCCTACTGGCCAAACCTGCCTTCAGGCCAGAAAGCCAGGTTAAACTGAGTAAGCCTTGGTTAATACTTTTGTTTTCAGAATCATATAAACATATAATTCAGTTATAAAAATTAACAAAAATTAAAAAACAAAGCAATCCCTAAAAATCCAAAACAAATGGACAAAGTTTATATCATACTGGTAGCCTAATTGCACAGAAATAATTTCAACTGAATTTAAACACAAAGAATTGGAGTATACACTCCTAATGACACATGTCATAAGGATAAAAGGAACCATGCAGAAATACTAGACTGCATTCATAATCCACTCATTGGCAATAATACTGGTTTTATTAACTTTAAACTGCAAAAATACAGTTTCAAATAAAGTGAGTAAGAATGAAAGCAAAGGCTATTATGTTAATGCCTTTAGGAATGAAGATTTCAGGGTTAGAGAATAGACACAGATATGAAATCAAAGAAGTTGAGAAAATTCTTGTACTGCAAACAGGCATGCAGAGCACGCCTCACAGAGCGGCTGCCCTGCCAGCCGGCAAGGGGTGCAGAAAAGGGCTCCCCCCATAGCACCGGGGCAGGCGGTGCTCCGTGAGCACAGGGCATGGTGTGGAGACCGCAGTGAGGGCGGGCAGGGCTGACTCAACAGTTTGCTGGTGACCTGGGCAGTCTGAAACATAAGGTCCCAGCTGTCAGATCCCAGGTTCACATGTCAGAGGCTGTGGAATTGGGCTCAGGCAACCACAGACCAGAGGCTGTGTGCTGGGCAACACCCCCACTGACTCCTCAACCCCCTGCTGTAAGGAGGGTCCCAGGTGCACCACAACGCCCACTTTACAGATGAGGACTGTGACAAGCCTGCCCAGGGTCTCACAGAAGAGAGGAGATAAGAGCCTCTGCAGGCTGCAGGCAGGGCCTCCACACTGCTCTGCGAGGCCCCATCACCAGAGGGCACTGGGTCGGAGGGCAGCGGCTGGGCCAGCTGAGCCAGAAACTGGGCATGAGGAGTCCAGTTTGCTCTGGTATGAGCTCACCTGTCCTCATCCACCTGTAAATCCAGACTCCTTCCCACTGCCCAACAAGCAGCTGGACCTTCCACAGGCCACTTTGTGGATGCCTACCACTGGCTGGACCTGGCTATGGGGCAGGTGGAGAGGATGGGTATTCACACACCAGACCTCACAGCGCCCAGCACCGTCACTGAGGACTCTTGTGTTGAGTCTTGGTATCTGGTGGCGGACCCCCTGAGCCGGGTCTTCTGCAAGGTCTTCTTGGTCATTCTGGCCCCTTTGCACACCTGTGTAAACTTTACAATCAGCTTGGCAGTAGCCCCCTCCTCCCAATGCGTGCTCAGTCGATCAGTGGCGCCTGACTGCGACCCCGTGGACGATGGCCCACCAGGCTCCTCTGTCCATGGGATTCTTCAGGCAAGAATACTGGGGTGGGTTGCTATTTCCTCCTCCAGAGGATCTTCCTGACCAAGGGATTGAACCTGCATCTCCTGAGCACACACACGCAAATACCCACACCCCTGCTGGGATTTTAATTGAGATTACAATGAAATCTACATTTCTATAAAAATGTACAAAAAAGTACATTTGTATATCTATATAATGTTTATCTTTTCATCTATGAAGGTCATAAGCCTTCATTTATTTAGGTCTTCCTTAATACCTTAATAACTTTTATAATTTTCAGAATATCTTGTTAGGTTTATTGCTAGGTATTTGATGCTTTTGAATGATATTGAAACGATTTCATTCAGAAATTCTCATTTTCTAATTGCTTGTTGTAGGTCTATGTAAGTACAATTGATGTGTGTGTGTTTGTGTGTGTTCTGTGCTGTGCTCAGTCACTTCAGTCGTATCTGACTCTTTGCCAACCCCATGAACTATAGCCCCTCAGGCTCTTCTGTCCATGGGATTCTCCAGCCAAGAATACTGGAATGGATTGCCATGCCCTCGTCCAGGGTATCTTCCCCACCTAGGGATTAACCCTTGTCTCCTGTGACTCCTGCATTACAAGAGGATTCTTTACCCACTGAGCCCAGTGTCCTTACTAAATTCACTTTAAAAATAGCACCTTTATTGACATGCAATTCACATATCATGTAACTCAGCTATTTCAAGTGTAATTCTTTTAGCATATTCACAGAATTATTCAACCACCATTACAATCATTTTAGAATAGTTTTATCACCCTCTCCTTAAAAAAAACTCACACTTTTGCTACATTCATTTTTAAGCAAAGCATTTATATGTAAATTCTTTTAGATTTTCTACATGCATGATCAAACTCCTGCTGTGCTTGTGGTCATGAAACCTCAAGTAGAACTTTTACTGTAGAAGTAAAAGTTTTCCTGCTGGTGAGGGAAACAAAGCAAGCTTAAGGAGATGATCTGAGTTTGCACATGTGCTCACGTGAACGAGGCAGCCAGAGCAGAGCAAAGTGGGTGGCATGGTGAATGCTTGTGTGTGTGTGTGTGTGAACCTAGTCTTAGGTACGGGTTGAGAACCAGTCAGGTATGAACAGCACTGAAATTTGAGTGACTCCAGTATGAGCATCTGACCACCCTTCCTGCAAAGTCATCTCTGGATCATAGCACAAGAAGATTGAACTGCCAGGTCATGGGAGCCTGGTTGGAGAGGTGACTGTGTGTGGCCAAGCCTGGCTCCTCACCTGTGCTGCTGGCAGGCCAAGGTTCCCTGGGCAATCTTAGCATCTGATGACGGAGGTGATGCTGAAGCTAGACTCTGAACCAGCCACCAGCTTCCTCCTATGGGAGGCACCAGAGGGCCTTCCAGCTTCACTCCCCACATCCTCAGCGGACGGGCTGATCCCAACCTTCAGGTGCCTCGAACAACTAAGAGAAACAGGTTGTTTGTGCCTTAACTGTCTTTTCTGCATCAATCTCAGGTACACTAGGAGTGAAAAAACTATGTTTAAGAGAATTTCTGCTTGGGAAAGGAGCACAGCATGTCACAGAGCTTGTGATTTTGGAGGGGAATCACATCAACAGTAACGCAGGAATTTTCACTTAGACGAGTTTGCATTTTACAATCACAATGATCACACTGGTATACTGTGTCAGGTTTTACAAGCTGAATTAAATTTTCAGGGATAACTGGGCAAACAACTCCCTGTAGTGTGAGGGAAATCCCCTATTTGACCAGTTGAGTCCTCCCTTCCTGTTCTCCCCTCCTCCTCTCCGGTCCCCGTGTCCTGGGACTTCCCTGGAGGTGAGCGGATGTGGCTCAGACTCCAGCCTGGCACCAGAGCTCAGAGCTTTCCTTTGTTTCGACCGGGCTTCTGCTTTCTAAGAGGAAGAAGTGATATTGAAACCTCAGCTTTAAAGAGGATGGACTCCTGGACAGAAGAGCACAAATAAATGAGCGAAAAAAATGAAGAAATGGGTGGACGAATGTTTATACAGAAAGAGATTATAAGTTTCATCAGTTTCCATGTGAATTCCAACTAGTAAAACTAAAATGCCCTCATGAAACTAAACTGTGATTTGAATCGAAAGTCCTGTTTTGAGGATCAGCTTACACTCAGAAGAGAAACACAGCTTCTGAGCTACTTGTCTGTGAGTTGGCACACACCAGGCGAGATAAGATAACATGCTCTTGGCTGTGTGCCCCAGACGCTAAAAAGTGGCTGCTGGTGAAAACATTTCCTTCCAAGGCTAATATTTTCAGAAGGAAAAACATGATGAAAGTTATTACTGTGGCATTTTGATCTCTGTTAGGCCCCACTTAATTTTTAACCTAATAAAAAGGACCCAGACTAGTAGACACATTATTATACATTTTTTGAGACTCATAGAATGCACATCACAAAGAGTGAGCCCTAAAGTGAAATAGGAACTTTAGTTTATAACAATGTGTCAGTGAGTCTCTCAGTTATAACAAATGTAGCATACCGCAGGTCACTGAGGCGGGGAGGCGGGGTGGCGTGTGGGGTGCCCTGTGGGAACTGCTCTTTCAGCTCCCTGTATCTCTAGACCTAAAGCGCTCTAAAGATAATGTTTACTAATTTAAAGAATTTTAAAGGCACCAAATCACTTTCCAGTTATTTAATTAACCTTCTATAAATATTTTTGTAATAATCATATTAATCATTTTAAATGTCAGATTTGGAGTCTTTTGTGTCAACTTTTGGAAACACACAGTCAAAGAACACTGGCATTTTAGTAATTCCCTGTCTGGTAATTCCCCACCCTACACCCATCCCTGATGCTGCTAATTAAACATTTTGTAAATGACTAACTTATGCAGGTTCTCCCTTTTCTTCCATTCATGAATAAGAATTTAAAGGCGCAGAGGTGATATTATGACCGACCCCATGGACTGTAGGGAGCCCATTAGGCTCCTCTGTCCATGGAATTCTCTAGAATGGGTTGCCTTTCCCTTCTCCAGGGGATCTTCCCGATCCAGGGATCAAATCCTGGTCTCCCGCACTGTAGGCAGATTTACTGTCTGAGGCGCCAGGGGAAGCCCTATTACAACATTATAAATACCTAAAAATGGCTCCATTTGAATTTTTTCACCCTGTTCAGGCTGCCATAAAAAAACATTTCAGGTTGGGTGGCTTTTAATTCCTTATTCTGATGTTCACAGTTGTGGAGGTTGGGTGTTCAGATCAGGTGCTAGCAGGGTGTAGGGAGGGGTCCCAGATGTCTCACTAGGCCCACGTGTGGGAAGGGGTGGGGTGGGCACTAATCACACCCTGAAACTCCCCTTCATGCCTGGACCACCTCCTAACACCATTGCACAGGGTCAGGGTCTCAACACACGCATTTGGATAACACAAAACCTCTGACCACAACACAGACATCTGGGGTGGAGCTTGAAGGTGAACATCACCAAGAATGTTGACATGATGATCACTTTTTAATTTGATTTCATCACGGCTCTTGATGTTCTCAGTGGCCTCTGCACTTTGTACAAATACAACACTAGAGAACAAATACCTAGGTTCCTTTTAAAAATTGGAGTTTCAACCCACATTGTGAGTTTTTTTTTTAAATCAGAATTCCCAGACAAACCCCCAAGCATCACTTGTCTGGCCCTTCTGTAGATCCCTCCACTATCCACAGCCACATGAGGGACAGACATAGGCCTTTTGGAAGGAAGATGTCCTTTTCTCTGTCCTCTGAAATATACTTATTTAAAACACCCACAGGGATAACCACCAATGGCTGTGGCTGTGACTCCAATCCCAAGACATCGAGACAAAGGGAAGGGACATGCCCAGTGGGGTCACAGTCCTGGGGCCTCGCTGGGCCCTCGCAGCTCCTGCTGAAGCAGAACCAGCAGGCAACAATACCAGCAGGGCCAAGTCATCTGTGTGGTGAGCTACAATTTAAACTGAGGCCCCAATCACTTTCTGGGTGTCATTAGGCAGACTGTTTGGTGTGACCCTGTATAAGCAAGGTATCGTATGAGCATTAATAAGAGAACAGTAAAAGGGGACCTAGAAGGAAAAGGCTGGTTAACTAGAAAAGTGGGAGCCATCAATAAAGGGGTTCTTATGAAAATGAGGACTGAATTGACACGTGCTTCACCCCATTCTGCTGCCCATTGTAACTATGTATGGCACCTCCCTTTCTAAAAATCATGTGTACAATTCCATGATGGGAAGCCCTGGTACTCAGCGGTAAAGAACCCGCCTACAATGCAGGAGATGCATGTTCAACCTCTAGGTTGGGAAGATCTCCTGCAGAAGGGAATCCCCTGCAGCAGTTGGGAAGAACACCAGGTATTCTTGCCTTGTAAATCTTAATGACAGAGGAGCCAGACGAGCTATAGTCCATGGGGTGTCACAGTCGTACACGACTGGGAGACTATACCACATGTTTCCATGACAGCAGTAGACACTCAAGTCTTGTGAATAGAAAAACATAGAGCAGGCTTGTCTAGTGGACCATGTCCCCATGGAGCCTGCCCAGGAGGTGCCTGGGAATCAATCCCATGATGCTGAGTGAGCCTCCCCACGTGATGGAGAATCGAGACAGACCACCCCCAGGAACAAACTGCCATGGCAAGGCATGAGCTCTAGGTATTGAAACATCGAAGACTTCAAAGCAAGCATTTATAGCTGGACAGAGCGTATCCACCAGAAGGGCTTATTCATCATGATCCCACAAAAATACCAGAGACACTCAAAGCAAGGTGACTGCATGTCATTAAAGAGATACACTCAAAAGTGGGTCACAAAATATGCAAGTGTAATATAAAATTTCATTATGCACCTGCTCTTATCATGCTCATATTAATTTTTATATTAGATTTATCTTTACTGTTGACAATACCACCAACATATACCATGTTCCCTTAATCGATGTTTGGTTGGATAAATCATTGTATCATCTGGGAAATTATTAACAGGAAGAGTTAAAATGTCAGCAAGAATTATTAAAAAATGGACTCATCAAAACGATATACGATGCTGTAGATATGTTTAGACACTTTGGGTTGTGCTTGTGAGTTCAAAGCCTCACTCTCAATCTGACCCTGGGTGCTAGAACCAGAGTCATCACAGGGACAGTCTCACCAGGACCCAGAATCCACCTTTCTGCACAGGGTCCCTGGGTTTCTGCATATGTGGGGCGATACCAGCTCAAGACGTTCATGATGGGCAGAGAGTGATGGGCTGAAAAGCAGCAGACCTCAGGGTCACTTCACTTAAATGTGGTCTCTGCAGGCTGCAGGCTTCCAGGTACTCAGGAAGAACTTCTCTTGTCAGATTAACAGCACTAGACTGAGGCCAGTTTATTCACCAAAAATGCTGCTCCGTTGAGCTGGTTTTGAATTTATATTTGTTCTCAAAAGGCATAAAAACTGGTTTGAATTTCCTAGGGCAGCTAGTGTGTGGTGTGTATGTGTGGTATATGTTGTGTGTGTGTAGTATTTGTGTGGTGTGTATGTCTGTGTTGTGTGTGTTTGTGGTGTGTGTGTTTTGTGTGGTATATGTACGTGGTATGCATTTGTGTGTGTGGTATGTGGGTGATGTGTGTGGTATGTGTGGGTGGGTATCTGTGGTATGTATATGTGTGTGTGTGGTGTGTGGATGGTTGTGTGTGTGGTACATGTGTGTGTGATGTGTGTGCATGGTGTGTGTGTGTGGTATGTGCACATGGTATGCATATGTGTGTATTAAGAGTGTGTGTTGTGTTTGTGGTGTGTGTGTGGTTTGTGTAGTTTGTGTACATGGCATGTATATGTGGGTGTGGATGTTGTGTGTGTGTTTGGTTTGTGTGGTATATGTATGGCATGTGTACATGGTATGCTATGTGTGGGTGATGTGTGTGTGTGGTATATATATATGTGTATATGTGTGTGGTAGTTTGGTAGTTAGAGCATTCTTTGGCATTGCCTTTGTTTGGGATTGGAATGAAAACTGACCTTTTCCAGTTCTGTGGCCATTGCTGAGTTTTTCAAATTTGCTGGTATATTGAGTGCAGCACTTTCACAGCATCATCTTTCAGGATTTGAAATAGCTCAACTGGAATTCTATCACCTCCACTAGCTTTGTTCATAGTGATGCTTTCTAAGGCCCACTTGACTTCATATTCCAGGATGTCTGGCTCTAGGTAAGTGATCACACCATCATGATTATCTGGGTCATGAAGATCTTTTTTGTACAGTTCTTCTGTGTATTCTTGCCACCTCTTCTTAATATCTTCTGCCAAAGAATGCTCAAACTACCACACAATTGCACTCACCTCAAACACTAGTAAAGTAATGCTCAAAATTCTCCAAGCCAGGCTTCAGCAATACATGAACTGAGAACTTCCAGATGTTCAAGCTGGCTTTAGAAAAGGCAAAGGAACCAGAGATCAAATTGCCAACATCCACTGGATCATTGAAAAAGCAAAAGAGTTCCAGAAAAACATCTATTTCTGCTTTATTGACTATGCCAAAGCCATTGACTGTGTGGATCACAACAAATTGTGGAAAATTCTGAAAGAGATAGGAATACCAGACCATCTGACCTGTCTCATGAGAAACCTATATGCAGGTCAGAAAGCAACAGTTAGAACAGGACATGAAACAATAAACTGGTTCCAAATAGGAAAAGGAGTACGTCAAAGCTGTATATTGTCACTCTGCTTATTTAACTTATATGCAGAATACATCATGAGAAATGCTGGGATGGAGGAAGCACAAGCTGGAATCAAGATTGCTGGGAGAAATATCAATTACCTCAGATATGCAGATGACACTACCCTTATGGCAGAAAGTGAAGAGGAACTAAAAAGCCTCTTGATGAAAGTGAAAGGGGAGAGTGAAAAAGTTGGCTTAAAGCTCAACATTCAGAAAACTAAGATCATGGCATCTGGTCCTATCACTTCATGGGAAACAGATGGAGAAACAGTGGAGACAGTGTCAGACTTTATTTTTTGGGGCTCCAAAATCACTGCAGATGGTGATTGCAGCTATAATTAAAAGATGCCTACTCCTTGGAAGGAAAGTTATGGCCAACCTAGATAGCATATTGAAAAGCAGAGACATTACTTTGCCCACAAAGGTCTGTCTAGTCAAGGCTATGGTTTTACCAGTAGTCATGTATGGACGTGAGAGTTGCACAGTGAAGAAAGCTGAGCACCAAAGAATTGATGCTTTTGAACTGTGGTGTTAGAGAAGACTCTTGAGAGTCCCTTGGACTGCAAGGAGATCCAACCAGTCCATCCTAAAGGAGATCAGTCCTGGGTGTTCATTGGAAGGACTGATGTTGAAGCTGAAACTGCAATACTTCGGCCACCTCATGCGAAGAGTTGACTCATTTGAAAAGACCCGGATGCTAGGAATGATTGGGGGCAGGAGGAGAAAGGGGAAGACAGAGAATGAGATAGCTGGATGGCATCACCAACTCCATGGACATGAGTTTGGGTAAACTCTGGGAGTTGGTAATGAACAGGGAGGTCTGGTGTGCTGCAGTTCATGGGGTCGCAAAGAGTCAGACACAACTGAGCGACTGAAGCAAACTGAACTGATATGTGTGTGGTGTGTATGTGGTATGTGTGTGTGTGTTTGTGTGTTGTGTGTGTGGTATATATAAGTATGTGTGGTGTATGTGTGTGTGTGATGTGTGCTGTGTTTTTGTGATATGTGTGGTGTGTATGTGGTATGTATATGTGTGTGGTGTGTGTGTGTGGTGTGTTTGTGATATATATGTGTGTGGTATGCACATGTGTGTGTGGTATGTGTGTGGTGTGTGTGGTATGTATATGTGAGTGTGGTATGTGGTGTGCGTGTGTGGTATATGTGGTGTGTGTGTGTGTGTGGTATGTGATATGTATACATGTGTGTGGTATGTAATGTGATATGTATACGTGTGTGTGGTATGTATATTTGTGGGTGGTATGTGTGTGTGTGTGTGTGCACGCACAAGTGGGCACACACACCTCTGGGTCCTAACTTTCCATTCCTATGAGGACACCTCCCACGGGGTCAGTGCCCACCCTTAATACTTCATCTCAACTGGTCACATCTGCAGAGCCCTGTGCCCAGGTGAACCCACAGTCACAGAAGAGGGCATGAGGACTGCAGTACACCTTTGCAGGGAACACAATTCAACCCTCCACAAGCATCCCTGTGAGCCAAGACTTCAGAGGGACTATCTCCTCAGGTCTGGGGAGACCTCCCGCCAGCGGTGTATCAGCCACCTCCTGCTGTGTGACAAGGGGGTGCCCTGTGTGCCCTGTCTCACCATCAGTGGCCTTTACTGCTCTCACAGCAGCTGAGCTGGAGGCTCCAGGCACAGCAGCAGGTGGTCGCTGGGCTGCGTCACCCAAGGGTCATTGAGCCCACAGGGTCCAGCTCCAAATGGATGGGCTCCCGTGGGGGCCAGTGGGGGCTGGCTGGGGTCTCCACTCTACCCTGAGCACTTCTGCTGTCCAGCAATCTCTGAGAAGAAGAGCCAGCACCCCTCCCACTGTCCCAGGTAGGGTGTGGGGGCATGGGCATTCCTGGCGAATTCCACAGGAAGGTTTGTGCAGGAGGCAGGGTTTCCAGACATTCCTGTGGCCAGGGAGCACTCCTTTTTTGGAACAATGAAAACACCTGGGTGATTTCCTTTTTCCTGCCAGGTGTGAAAGCCACAGATGCTTCTAAGCTTTGTGCCTCAGAGGCAGGCTGCCTCACTGCACTGAGGGCAGCTTGTCTGGAAACCATGGTGATGGGCAGCAATTTTAAGGCTGATCATGGAGTGCTTGACACCTGTGGGGAGCTTAGATAAGTGACAGTTCTGGCTCCTCTTTGGGGAAAGGATGGGCCACAGTGCAGCCTGGATCACAGCCTTGGGAGCAGGCCTGCCTCGAGGACACGTACCAGGACCCATCTCACCGGGGCCGAAGGGGTGGAGTAATGGGGTCCTTCCTGGGTCTCCTGGAAGGGCCACACACCTCCCCTCTACTGCCCGCCAGGGCGGCCTGGTCCGGCACTCCTCAGGCACACTCATGTCCCTGCCTGTGGGTAACAGGCAGTCTGACAGCACTGCGTCTCTGAGGCCCAGGCCCATGTCTGGGGGTCACACTGGGGAAGCACTGCCCCAGAGAGGGGTCCACGGCCCAACAGCACAGGCAGCTGGAGATTGGCAGGCCCTCAGGCCTTGTGGCTAGAGGGGCTTTCCCAGGAGAGCACTGGGCTGGGACTATAGGCAGCCCCCTGCTGGTGGGTCCCCAAGGACTGTGTCACTTTCAGCCACTCACTGTCAGATGTAGCACAGAAGTGAGGAAAATGGCCCCTCACGAGGCAGGCAGAGTGATGGTGAACTAAGTCACCACCTCCTAACTCAGGCTGGCCTCGGGGATGGCGCACCAGCGGAGGGGAGGGGTCTCGGCTCCATCGGCAGTGCCCCTCTCCCCACCCAGCGTGAATGAGCAGACGGGCAAGCACAAGCCTCAGGCTGCGTCTACAGTCTATCTTATTGACATCGTTGTCTGAGCCCCTGCAGGGTCAGCAGTCAGGAAGGCGCCCAAATCCAGGGCCCTCCCAGCAGCTGAAGGTCCTGGTGACCTTCTGACCCCAGAGGATTTGGGGAAGGGGAGGACACACAGCGTCATCAGCTCCCAGGGTTTGGTCCTGCTCGTGGCCTCCATACCCATCTTGGAAAGGAACCTCAGGGAAGAGTCCATTGGCAGTGAGCACCTGCCTTGCTTGTCACTGGCCCTGAGCCTCAGTGGCCCCTTACAGGGGCTGTGGGGACAGCTCAGAATCCATTCTCCCAAAAGGCCAGAATTTCTGAGGATGCTGGACGTTGTGGTAACAAATGGACGGAAGATGAAGTGGTGAGATGTTTGCTCACACTCATCCTAAGTCAGCAGGGGCACCACCTCCAGGCAGCCCTTCAGGGACTACTGCTTCCAGGTTTCTGTCATAAATTTATCACAGCAGCTAGGGGCCCCAAGGACGGACCTGAGTCTGTACCCACCACGTCCACTGGCCAGGGTGTCACGTGGCCACACCTGGTTTCTAGGAGGAAGGAAAGTGCTGAGATTTGGGGAAACTGAGGGCTGCCCCAGAGTCTCCCCACTCCTCAGCCCACCCTCATCGGGCTGCCACAGGCCACTGCTGCTTGTCTGTGGGAGACCTCCTGGTTCTGGGACAGCCCTGATACAGAAGGGGCTCCCGCCACTGGAGTCACTCACCGTGGGCCACCCGACACATGCTGACTGCCTACCTGTGTCCACGGGTTCTCTGACGTGTGGCCCTTCCCAGGGTGCAGCCTGGAGCCTGTCCCGTGAGTGGGGACTAGAGCTAGTGACCAGCTTGCACTGAACGAAGGAGGGAAAGGGGAAAACGGTAACGTTAGGGGGAGAAGCCAGAAGACGCCACTCTGAGGAGGAGTCAGGCTCCACAGCCTTCATGACAGGATATGAGGAAGCCCTGACACCTCTGCGGGATGCCCGCCAAACAGCCGACTCCAAGGCTGAAGTGAGGGACGGTCTCCAAGCCCAGGTCAGCATCCAGGTGATGGGGGGCACACCGGGAGAGCTGAGGGGCTGTCCTCCTACAAGAGGCGCCTCAGGGACCCACAGCAGGTGCGCTGTGGGACCCTGGATGGGACTGGCGATGACCTCCTGTGTCCCTGAGGCTGTGGGCCCTGGAAGCGTCCCCATGCAGGGAGGTGTGGAAGGTCACAGAGCACTCCTGGGAGGCTAGAGATATGGCAAGATAAAAAGTTTAAAAAGTCTTTCAGAAAACACGTGTTCAGAGAATTACCTTATTAGCTTATTCTCGCTGAGTTGGGACAGTAACTTGAAGGGAATCCTCTGTCTCCTCTGTGACAGGGGCCACGGAAACCGAATCCATGAGGATTTCCTCTTTCGAAGGTCAGCAAGCTGTAATTTGGGCGACTGCACTTCACATTCTCTACTTTGCAGGCGGTCCATAACAATGAGATGACGCTCCTTCACCTGAGAAGGCCCGAGGGCTGAGAAATTTTTCTCTAAAACCAGGAATGTCCTTCTAGGAGCAAGATGCCTTCCCCAGCCCACATTACCCAGGTTCTTCGTGTCAGAAGAGCTCTGTGTTTTGGTAAGACCTGGTTTCCTTGATTTCCAGTTTCCTGAAGATGCCCCATCTCCCCAAATATGACCCTGTCCTCCCTGGCTGCCCCCTCCACTTGGTGGTCTGCACTGCTCACCCCGTCTAGTGGCCAGAGGCCTGCCAAGTGCACCCCACCCAGGGAGCCTCACTGGGGCTGGCGTCCCGGAGGGGCTGGGTGGGCGCAGCCTCGAGGGGCTCCCGAGCTCTGAGCCATGTGGACAAGACTTGCCGTGGCCTGTGCACGGGGTCAGAGGGCACCAATGTGGGCTGAGCTCGAGCAGTGAGCCACAGGCTGTAGGGCTTTCAGAAGCTGTAATCACCCCATCTCCAGGCAAAATCAGCAAGTCCAGAATTATTGCTTCTGTTTCACAGAAGAACCTGACACTCTGAGCCATGGGCTTCCTGTGCATCTAGGGGTGGGTGCCAATTCCTCCCATACCAGGCTTTGAGGGCTTCCCCTGGATCTCTGCCCAGCCTGGACCCCTCAGAGCCCAAGGATTAGAGGGTGGCTCAGCCCAGACACCCACTGGATGTGCAGAGAACGAACACCCCCTTCATCCCCACATCCTCCCCCTCGAGGGTCCTGGACTCCCATGCGCCCAGAGCTGGAGCTGCCAGGTGTGCAGATACCCTCCCCACTCCCTCATCCAGTTCTGTCCAGTGAGCTCAGCCCCCAGGAGGGCCTATCCACGGTGCAGGCCATACCACCGTCTGGTCCGAGACCAGCTCACCTGGGCGTGCGTCAGCTGCTCCCCCTGGACCCCGGCACCTCTCCCCCTGCCATCTGATCTTCACCAGCATCAAGTGCTCAGGACCTTCCCTGGCTCCCCTACCAAGGATACTCCCGGGATCTCTGGGCCCCTGGCCCCCCCATCAGGGTCTCCCTGTGGCTCCCTGTTTTTGCTTCAGAGACATCTTTTTCCCACAGCCCCTCCTTCCAGCCTCAGGACATTCACACCTGCTCCACCCCCCGCTCCTCCCTCTCTGCCCCGGGCTCACCTGCAGGGTTCCCAAGTGGCACGGCACTGCACAGCCACATTGTTCTCCCTCAGTGACCCCGGGTCTGCTCTTGGTAGCCTCTGCCCCTACACAGCATGCTCTGCAGGCCATTCCTGTGTCCCTCCCCTGCCCTGGACTCCACCATCCTAGGCCCCTGGCACAGAGCCCGCCCCTCAGTGGGTGCTTCACAGACACTCATAGAGCGTCAGGTGAATGGAGCAGCCGGCCTCACTCCTGGCCATTTGACTCCCAAATCCGAGATCTTCACTGCATCTACATGGGGAATTAACTACCCTCAGACAGCCGTGATGGGGAGGGGGGCTTCCCAGTAGAGGTGACGTGTGAACTGGGCTTTGAAGGCTTACTGTCAGACAACAAAGGGCAAGGAAGCACCCTGCGAACAGAGTGCTCCCTGCAAGAGTGACGCTGGGGACCAGAACTGTGGTCACTGCAGCCAGGGGGCAGGGGAGGGGTGGAGGAGAGAGAGGAGACAATGCAGTGCCCAGCCAGAGCACAGGCATCATTGGAGGTGACTAAGAAGATGAGACCTGAGTCTGGAGGGATCAGGCTCTGAATAACGCTGCACGGGGAGGCGGGTGGGGGAGACCAGGGGCCAGGTGTGGGTTTCAAGAATCCCAGGGCCACGAATGTGGTAACTATAGTGGATCTGAGCAGAATGGACAGAACCGGGATCGGGGGGCAACTGGGTAACCTGGGGTCGGACCTGCTAAGGTTTTAACTCTGCTGTATTGAAGAGTACAGAGTGAATCTTGAAGAAAAATTAGGGAATACTGACAGAAAAAAGTGGAGTGAAAGAGAGAAATGCGGGCCCCTACCCCACTCAGGGTGTCCTGGGCAGCCTCCAGGCCTGTTCTCCCAGCAGGTTCTGGGCAGTGCCCCATCCTGGTGAGCCTCGCCTGGCCAGGGTCGGTGGGTCCCACAGGCCAGGTATCAGACAGGCAGGGCCCGTGGCCGGGCCTCCTGGGAAGAGGCAAGGCAGGACGACTTCCAGGCAGTGACTCTGGGACAAGCCCGTCCGCCTGGAGAGACATGTCCCGTCCTGCCAGACGGCCCTGTGGGCCCCGCTGGAGGAGGGGGTCTTCCGGGGCTCAGCTGGAGAACAAAGCCCCTGTGTCTGTTCCAGGGCTGAGGCCCCGTGGAGGACAGAGCCCCTTTCAACACCAGCCCTGGCTCCTCCACGTCCAAGGCCAGCTCAGCCTCCTGGCTCATGGGGGCCCCTGGCATGATTGATGCAACTGAGTTATTCAAAAATAGCTGCACGATGGCCTCGGCCACTGGGCATCTCTGCAGACGAGCTCAGCTTTGTCTAGTCTTAGCTCCATCTCCAATCAAAACTCAGAGCAGGCTCTCCAAGGGGCCAAGCTGCTCAGAAACCCTGGAGGGTGATGGCTTTGCCAACTCAGTGAAGTGTCTCCAGGCAGGGCCTGCTCTGGAGGGGATAGGCATCCAGAGTGATGACATTCAGAGCCCGCCTCTCAGGGGCATGAGGGACCAGAGCCCCCCATGGAGGGCTGAAACCACTTACCACAGACTGGGACTTGAACCCGTAGTCTGGGACTCGAACCCAGCCCAAACCCACAGTTCTTGGTTTCAGGGCCCAAAGAAGATCAGGTTCTTGATGTCTCATCACAGAAAGAATTCAGTGAGAGACAAAAGTGATAGGTAAGAAGTGGATTTGTTCGGATTCAGAGAGAAGCACACTCCACAGACAGAGTGTGGGTCATTAAAGAGGGTGAATGTGGCCCCGAAACGTGGCATGGTTAGTTTTTATAGGCTGGGTAATTTCATATGCTAATGATGGGAGGGTTATTCCAATTATTTTTGGGAAGGGGAGGAGATTTCCAGGATCTGGACCGCCGCCCACTCCTTGGTCTTTTAACAGTGCCTTGGAACTGTCATGGCACCTCTGGGTGTGTCATTTCACTTGCTGACTAAGGATCAAGGTCTAGTCTTGTCTGCCATCTTGGTCCCATTTGATTCTAATCGATTCATGTTGTGTCCTTGGGCTATGTCACTCTTTCAAAAGTTGTGCCCTGCCCTTTTCCCTGCTGTTACAGGGACACAGCCCACATGGACCACGGCCCCCATGGAGGATCACAGACCATGGCAGGAGACACAACCCACGTGGACCATGACCCCCGTGGAGGACCACAGCCCATGGCAGGGGACACAGCCCATGTGGACCACGACCCCCATGGAGGACCACGGCCCATGGCCAGGGAGAGGTGGCATCATGTAGCCAGGTGCAGGCAGGATGGAAACCCAGGGGCACTGTCCACCTGGAGCCTGGGGAATGGTCAGTGGCTGCAAGTTCAGGGTCACAGAGTCAGCGTCATGGCCCCCAGAGTGCCAGGCCAGGAAGGTCCTTGGTGAGGCAAGAGGAAGCAGTGACCAGGCATTTTTTCCAGGACATCCCTGTAGGAAGGTCTGGTATGGGCAGCCCCCCATTCCCTATACAGCAGCCAGTGGCCCAGGAGTTGGCTACACACAGGTTCCTGCTCCCTGCAGACATGAAGCTGGATGTCCCCCAGGCAGCAGGTGGGCTGTGGCTTGAATGCAGGGGACAAGGTGAGATCTGACAGTGGTGTGACCGGGAGGGAATTCCCGGAAAACCTGGCCTTTGGTCTGCCGGAGGGACAGACACAGGACCCTCCCCAAAGTGCCCCTGGGGCCTGTCCCTCTACCCGTGGACCACCCCTCTTTGGAGGACCTCTCTTGTGGCCCAGCTGCTCAGAATGCTGGCTCTTGGTGCCCTGCCCCATCCCAGAGGCCTGCACAGTGGGTGGGTCAATGGGCCTGGGGCAGGTGGGGACAGGCCACCTGGGGCACTGCAGTTCTGCCAGGGGCATTAGGGGAGTGGGCTTAGAGACCAGGACCCCTACATCAGGTGGAAGGGCAGGAGGATGGGGAATAGAGGGGTTCTTGGGAAGCAAGGGCTACAGCCAGACAGATGCCTTGGAGCAGAACTGGAGGAAGCCTTCCTGTTTCTGGCATGCCCACTGAATTCACCCCACCATGCTGTGACCGCCCTACATCTCCATAGGGCCAGTCCTGCTCCAGTGCCCCCTCCTGCCTCCTGGGGGGCTCCTGGACTGGGCCCGGCAAGGCTGGGGGCCCCAGGGCCCAGCCCAGTCTGTTCAGGGAGGCTTTGTCTCCCCTCACCATCCTTCAGCCAATCCTAAGGCTGCACCTCCCAATTCCTTCCAGAATCTGGCCGCCCCACCTCCCACCCCTGCCTTGGCCCAGCCTTTAGCACCTTTTGGAGCCTGGCCTCCCAGACCAGTCTCCCTGCCCTGCTGCATCTCCTCCCAAGGCAGCCAGTGTTTAAACAGGTAAGGTCTCGTCTCCCCTGGAGCCCTACACAGGGACCCTTTCTTCAGAGGAAATTGTTTCCAAGTGTGTTCTGCCATCAGCAAGGATGGTCCCTCCACAGCAGCACCCACCGTGTCCCTAGGCCCCCTGGCTCCCCACTCTCCCTGCTAGAACCCCCTGTCTAGACACCTTTGTGACCTGGAGCTCTGGAACCCCGCTTGCTCCCCTCTCCCAGTCAGTTGAAAGTGTGGGAGGTCAGGTTGGGGCTTCTTTCAGATGAGCCCTGTGAGGCGGCTGCCCAAGGTGGGTGTGCTGACCCCAAGAGCCTCATCTTCCTGGTGGCTGACCGCTGGGGACAGAAGACCCTCAGACCCAGTGGGTTCTCCATCATTTCTTTCAGCCACTGGCTGGTGAGGGAGGGGCAGGGTGGGCCCCATCCCCAGTGCCAAGCCCACCACACAGGCTGGCCTGGTTTGGAGGGGGCGTGGCATTCGGAGCACCCTGACTATAACAGGCCTGGACTGTGGCCCTCTGCTTGGGGGAGGGAAGGGCCAGGGCCTCACACAGGCAGTGTGCATGTCCTGTGCTACAGAGCAGGGGGCTGGGGGCCTGGGCCCAACGTGCAGGGACCGAGGAGCTTGGGACGGCCTCGTGGAGAGGGTGCAACTGAGCAGGATGGGGGGTGGCACACAGGTGCTTCTGAGCTCACCCCATGAGGGGCTGTAGGTATCCACCTGGGTCTTGTGGGACCCCGGCTCTGGGACTCAGCCACGTGCAGCGGCCATGCCTAGGCCAAGCCTGCGCCCGATGGCCAGCGTTGTCCACATCCCTGAGAGGGAGCATCTCAGAGTCCAGCCTTCGAGTGACACCCCTGCTAAGCCTATGGACCCTCAGAGCCCCCGGCAGGGCAGATGCCACTGTGGCTGAGACCATGTCTCTCACAAGCTCCCGGTGACACCAGGAGCCTCCTGGCAGAGTCCAGAGGGGAGGGGCCCACCGTTCCCTGTCACCTGCTTGTCTGGGGGGCTTCCTAGCAAGGCTGGTCACATCCATTCCGGGAAAACACCTGCGAAGCACCCCTTAGACTTTCCCCACTTGGTGTCCTGGCCTGCTACAAACAGACGGTCACATCACAGGCTGGGCAGCGTCCACCACCGGACCATGCTGAGCACAGTGTGTGTGTGTGCCTCCCCTGCCTGCACGCAGGGCCCCGAGAACAACCCACCACTCACGCACATGTTCCCTCCGGTGTTTGCAGAGCACACGGGCACCGGGCTCAATGCCCAGAGCCATGCAGGAGTAAACCTCTCAGGAAGGACGTTACAATCTGGTCCTGGTCTCACGTTTCTAGCACTTTCTCTTGACCCCGGTGGAAAGGAAGAGCAGAAGTGACAGGGTGGCTTGCTGCAGCGTGTCCCCAGGGGACACATCCGCACCAACCAGACCCCCAGTTCTGTGCTGTGGGCGGCGGGACACACAGGCCTCTGCCTCAGGAAACCCCTCGCTGGGCTCCCCAACTGAACACTGTCTCCCTGTTGAATGACTTGCCCTGAAGTCATGTTTTTGAACTACTAAGAGACGTGTATTAGTTGGGCCCAACCCAGGTGTTTGGTAAAGAGACTATAAATAAGCAGAACCACCGGCTCCCACGACTGATGTGCAAATGCTGGTGACTCAGACGGTACCAGGCACTTCATCTTATAAGGATGTGGAAGGCCAGCCCGGCCAGCTTGGAGCGCTGCTCCCCACTTCTCTCCTGAGGCCCCCCCAAGACCCAGTTGCTGGCTAAATTTCATTTTAAATCTCAGGAGAATGGCTCTGGAGACAGGAGGGAATTTGGATCCCAGGCCGAGTGGGTCAGGGCAGCAAGGTCCCTGTAGCCCTCGGGCCCGGCTACAGGCGGGTGGCAGGGCAGACCTCCGGGTCACGCAGCACCAGGCTGCTGGACGGGGCCTTATAAGGAGTTCCCAGGCCTCCACACAAACTCCCAGAATAGACTCTCGGCTTGGCCTTTGGACGGGCTGGCGCCTGGGTCCTGAGGAGAGTGCCAGGGCGGCCAGATGAGCAGCCACTGGGCCCACACTCAGCCCGACTTCCTTCCTCTTGGAGGTCTCGGGAAGTGAGCAGGGAGGGCCAGGCACCGCGGGCCCCAGGTGCGGACATGGGCTATTGTCCTGGCCCCACATGGCTGGTCACTGCATACCGGGCACAGCTCACACGGGGCCAGACCAGGGCCTCTCAGCCTGCTCTGAGCCGCGGGCCCCTGGCCATCTGGGGAAGCCTATTCACTCTCAGATGCTGTTTTAAAATGTGTAAAGCCAAACACAGAGGATTATAAACCCATTGTGTTGACATGCAGTCAGAACATGCTTCTCAGTGTGTACAGGGATGCACATGCTCACTACTGAGGCC
This sequence comes from Antilocapra americana, assembly GCA_007570785.1. Taxonomy (NCBI): domain Eukaryota; kingdom Metazoa; phylum Chordata; class Mammalia; order Artiodactyla; family Antilocapridae; genus Antilocapra; species Antilocapra americana. The sequence continues at coordinate 1,622,223 of ML664152.1, forward strand.
CTAATAGCAGCATCCAGGCTGAGTCCAGCAGCTGTCATCACCTTCTCTGGCCAGTTCACAGCTCCCAAAGCCCACCTGGGACCCCGGCCAGCCAGCATCCCAAGTCTGACACTTAAAGGGTTTGCTGCTTGAAAGACTCAACCCATTCGCTGTCTCTGCCTGTTTCTATCTGCTCACATGCTCACACTCACATTTACACCAACACAGGCTTGTACACATATCTGCTCATACACACACACTGACACAGGCTTGTACACACTGACATCCATTTACACACACTCACGTATGCACTGACACAGATTTATACACACTCATATCTACTCACACATGCTCACACCTCCCCCCAACCCAGACTCAACCCCTCTCATGTGATGCCCGGTCCCTTCCTGCCTCCTGTGCCCATGAAAGGTCAGCCGTCTGGTGCCCTCTGACTAGGCCTGATGCAGAAATGAGTCATCGACAGCCCTGCCATCCACATGAGGTTGGCAGGAGCCAGGAACGCTACCCAGTGCCTGGGACCTGCTGGCCACTGACCATTTAGGACAGGGGGCAGTGACTCCATTTCCAGGGCATGAGGGACCCCAAATCCTGGAGCCCAGCCCAGGAGAAGTGTTGGGTACACACAGACCCTGAGCATAGGTTATGCTGAATAGATGTAGGAGTTGGGGGTGGGGGTAGGCAGAGGTGAGGCCAGAGGGAGTGAGGGCAGGAGAGGCTGGTGTGGCCCTAGGGGGACCCTCGCGGCCCTGTCCCACCTGCCCTGCCCTCCTCTGACACTCCCAAGGCTAACCCAAGCCTTGGCCCAGAAGCAAGCACCGGGGGCCTCCCTGCCAGGCTAACCCTCCCAGAGCCATGTGCTCACACCTCCCCTCAGGGTGGGGCACCCTCTGAGGGCACAGGCCCTCCCCCGTTGAGGGGGGTCAGCAGAGGCCACTTGGAGGCCACAGAGACTGAAAGAGGGTCCAGGAGGCCCCCTGAAGCCAGGGCTCCGGTACCCCAGGCTGAGACACAAGGACACACACTGAGTCTGAGCAGCTGTGTGTGAGGGGCGCCCACATTAGAGTGGTCCCTGGGGAGGAGTGGGGACTGCAGGCCACTGCACCTGCCCCCAACCTGGTCCTACTCTACACCTGGACCCCACCTTCTGTATGGGGTCTGGGCAAGTTGTGAGTCAGGAAGGAAGGTTGGGGTCCAGGGATCTAGGATGGGGGACAGAGGGGCCCATAAGGGGGTGCCCCCTCCAGGGGGCTCTGGAGGTGGTACAGGGAATTCCCCATCCAACCCTGCTGACATCCTGAGCAGTCCAGAGGCAGCCCAGAGACATTACTTTGCCAACAAAGTTCCATCTAGTCAAAGATATGGTTTCTCAAGTAGTCATGTATGGGTGTGAGAGACCGTAAAGAAGACTGACTGCGGAAAAATTGATTCTTTTGAACTGTGATATTGAAGAAGACTCTCGAGTGTCCCTTGAACAGCAAGGAGATCAAATAGGTCCATCATAAAGGAAGTCAGTCCTGAATATTCACTGGAAGGACTGATGCTGAAGTGAAGCTGAAGCTCTAATACTTTACCACCTGATGTGAAGAAGTAACTAACTGGGAAAGACCCTGCTGCTGGGAAAGACTGAAGGCAGGAAGAGAAGGAGACGACAGAGGATGAGATGGTTGGATGGCATCACCGACCTGATGGACATGAGTTTTGGAACAAGCTCTGGGTCTTGGTGAAGGACAGGGAAGCCTGGCGTGCTGCAGTCCGTGGGGTCACAAAAGGCCAGACGTGACTGAGCGACTGAACTATCGCGTTTACAGGATTGGACACAGCATTTCTATGATGTCAGTTTGCTTCAAATTTACCTGTAGATGGAACGCCACCCTCAACCACCAAACAAGCCTCTCAAAAGTTATATTAAATTCAAAATTCCTAGAATAGCCAATACAATTGAATAAGCAACAGACTTGGAGAAATTATGCCACCTTAACTGACTTCCAGGTTTAATGCAAAGCTACAGTCGTAGCAACGGCACTGTGTTCGTTACACAGAACAGGCAAAAAAAGGATCAGCGGAACCCATAGAAACCAGACATAAAGGAAGCCATCTGCCGACCACAGGGATCAGGATGGAAGCGAGTGTCCACGGCCGGCTTCCCCGAGGATGACTGTGAATCCGCGATTCCTGATGCTGCTCTGAGATGGGCCGTGTCCGCGGGACTGTGTGGGTCCAGGGGAGAGGGGAGCTTCTGGGAGGAAGCTTTGGGCCGCTAACCTGCACATCTTCCACGCCAGCTCCGCCAGGCTCCTCCTGCCTCCAGTCTGTCTGTGGCCACCCTTGAGGAGAAACTGCCCTCCCCATCATTCCCCCTTCCTGCTCCATCATCTTTAAAGGGTCATGCTATTCCTGCCTGGTCCCAACCTGAGGGTCTCCAGGGAGCAGTGAAGGGTCAGACCCAGAGCAGAACCTGGGAATCAGGACCTGCTTGGCGACAAGTTCTCCAGGGGTCCCTGAGACCTAAGGTGCAGGAAGCACCGCAGAGAACTCTTACTCCTCCTCCATTACCTAGCTCAGGGCCACCCCCTCCAGGGAGCCCTCCCTGAATCCGCCCTCCATTTTGCTGCCCAGACAGATGAAGAACCAGGCAGTCCCAGCAGTGAGGGTAGAGGCCCACTCGAGGGCACTTGGGTGCCCGAGTCTGTCTCCTCCCAGGCCGTGTAAGTGCAGGAGGAAGCGCGGTCCACCCTGGCCCCTGTGGAACACCACACGGGCTGCACTCAGCGGGCAGGGGAACCCCCTCAAGAGGCCTCACCTGCATCCAGACCCTGCCTCTACCCGGGGAGGCCCCATGTGGGAGGTCCTGGGAGGTGAGACCTGTTGATAGGATGCGGGTCGGCAGGATCCACATGAGTCCAGATGGAGTTTCAGTGAGTTTCAGCTCACTGTCCTCTGTTCCCAGGAAGAGCTCTCACGGGCCTCCCCCTCCTTCTCCAGGGCTTCCCAAGGCCTCCCACAGACATGGAACCTGGATCCTGATGACAACAGGGCCCTCAGAAAGCTCTGGGTCATGCCATTCCTCTCTGACACCACAAGACCTCTGGGCTCCTCCTCCATCCCATGATGACCACCGAGGGCCACTCAGCACTCCTTGCAGACCCGAGAGGGCTCGTCCCCTATTCCTGCCCCTACATTCCACTCTTCCCACCCCTTAGGGGTCTGCAGGGAACAGCCATCACCCCAGTTCCCTCCACTCCCTACCTGGGCTGCCCCTCCATGCTGGGGTCTCAGCACCAGACGACCTGCTTGGGAGCAAGAGGCCCACCCCGCCCCTAAGCCCGGTCACCTTTGCCACATTTTCTGCCCCGGACACCGAATCTCGGGAATTCCCACTCCTGCACCCTGCCCGGGACACTGTGCCCCTGACCTCCAGGCAGACTCGCCCTGCCTCAGACGGACAGCAGCACCATGTCTGCCCTGGCAGGAGATTGACACCCCACCAGGCAGCTGGTGGACGAGCCTGGGGAGCAGATGGGACCGTCTCTCAACTGGTTCCTTTCCTTCCAAGAGCTGGACCCTTCAGTCCCCTAGACCATATACCAGGGTGACGCCTTCACCCATGGATGCAACACCTGGGATAGTCCTGGGGACACTGGAGGAGCCCGGATGCGTTGACTAAAGGGACGAATGGACGTGACGGAGAGCACCCGCTCCCCACACACACACACACACCGCTCCAGGACACTGCAGGGTGGGGCGCACTCCCTGCACCCCCATGTGTCCTTGTTGGCCTGGCCGGCCCACGGCTGCCCTCTGCCAGCACCAGTCAGGTCTAGCGCACCATTCACTGGTCCTGCACCCATGTGGGGCCAGCACCGGGGTGGGGAGGCAGGCGGTGCTCTGACAAGTCCCTCCCCAAGTCAAACTACTCTTCCCCTTCTCCCTCCACGCCCAACGCAGGGACAGCTTCCCAGCTGATCCCTGGAGGCCTGTCCTCGGTCCTTCTCATCTTCCTGCTGAGCCTCATACAGCCTCAGCTCAGTGTCTCCTGTGCTCCACGTGGGGAGGTGTCCTGCTGAAGCCTGCTCACAGTCTCAGGGAATCCACCCCTCTGAATATCCGAGATGGGCCTGATTTCTAGAAATGACACATGCACCATTGTTTCTTCCCAGACACACATTTACTTTAAATCCTTTTTGAAACTCTTCTTTTACATTTTTCAGGTACACGACACAGCCAACAGGGTCTAATACCTGTCTCAGGAAGTGAGTATGTGTGCGTGTGTATGGCATCCAAATAAAACCTGTGAATTTGAGTGCATGTCTTCAGAAAAGCTAAATGAAAATATGATCTTAAACAAAGCAACAAACATTAAAAAGAAATTAATTAGGCGTGAAACAGTGGCTGCAAAATCTTAGCTTTTTCTAATCTATGAAGGAGTAAATTATCAGTTAGGACTAAACTAATACAAGTACTAAGAGGTTTTTCCAATCTATGAAGTAGGAGTAATTTTTGAGTGAAGACTTAAGTAACGCAAATATTAGGTAGTTTGCCTAGCTTTTTCTAATCTATGAATTAGCAGTAAATTATGAGTGAAGACTAAACTGATACAAATACTAAGCAGTTTACCTAGGTTTTTCTAATCTACGAAGTAGGAGTAAATTTTGAGTGAAGACTAAACTAAGATAAATACTAAGCTGTTTTCCTAGCTTTTTCTAATCTATGAAGTTGGAGTAAATTATGAGTTAAGACTAAACTAACATAAATACTAAGTAGTTTGCCAGGAGTTTGTTTTATGCTTAAGGTGGTCCTCTTCTGTTAGCTTTTCCGCTTCTGTTTTAAAAACCAATGAAACCTTATTTCGGTCAATTTTAGTCCTGGCCCCAGTCACGGAGGAGTTCTCATCATCTGAAACATTTCTCTCAAGGTCCACACAGCGGAGGCTCACGATCACAGTGGGCATCTCATTAAAACAAAACCACAAGACTTCTAGAATATACTTCTAAAGGCTCCCTGGGGGATTTCGTCATCGTGAGAAGTCGTGATGGGGTCTGGAGTCACTGGGGCATCTGTTTGGTCCTGGGAGGCTGCCCGTGGAGTGGAAGGAAGATTACTTCAGACCCACACATAGGTCTCGGGTGTGGTGCCCGCGGTCGGGCTGGTTGCTGGAGCCAAGTCAAGACCTGCCTGTCTCGCGGGACCCCCGAGCCTCCCCCTTCTGGGGGTTCCCATCAGCCAGGGAGCCTCTGGGGCAGGGGCTGGCGCTCCGGGTTCCCGGGGGCAGGGCCGGGAGGGGGCCAGGGCGGCAGCCAGCTCCTGCCTGAGGCGCGCGTTGTAGCTCTTGAGCGCCTGGACCTTCCTCCAGGTCTGCTCGGCGGCGATCCAGCTCTCCCACACCCTCCTCTCCTGGAAGAGGGCCTCCTTGCGATGGAAGGTGAGGCTGACCTCCCGCTCCCGGCCCAGGGGCTCGGCCATCTCGCGGTAGATGCCGCGGGCCTTCTCCTGGGCGGCCAGGTCCTCCAGCAGGGCGGGCAGCCTCCCCTCCAGCTCCAGGCAGCGCTTCTCCGCCTCCAGCCCCCTCTCCTGCAGCTCCGCCAAGAGCGGAGCATGCTGTCCTGGCAGCACCTGCAGCCTGTGCTTCAGCAGCTGCATGTCCTGCTCCAGCCGGAAGGCCGCGCCCCGCAGGGCCTCCTGCTCCCGCTGCAGACGCAACGTCTCCCCCACGTGCCTCGCGAAGCGCCGCTCTTCTTCCAGCTCCTGTCTGGCTCTTCCCTGGGGCTGGGGCTCCGGGCCCAGACGGGACACCCACCAGTCCCCGCCAGCGCCCACCTTCTTCAGGACACCTTCTGGCTGCTGGACCGGGGCACGGCCAGCCGGCTCGACGTCCCCGTCACCCCGACGGCCCCCAGGGAGGTCGGGGACCGGGAAGACCCTCAGCAGCTGCTCAGCCAGGGCCTCTGCCTGGCAGACCTGGGCTCCCAGCTCCTGCTGCCTCCTTGCGTCCGCCTCCCGCAGCCTCTCTTTCTCCTCCTCCTTCTCCTGGACTCTCTGCTTCCATCTCGCAACTTCCTGGGCCAGCAGTCCCGGACGCTTGGCAACAAGAGTGTTTTCCTTCAAAGTGCTCACAGCGTTCGGGCAAGGCGGGCCCCCACTCTCCTCGGACACTCTGAGGCCCGGTTTGTCATCGGTCACTCGGGGGCGTCCAGGTTCCTGGCTCTCCTGTGCTTTTTGTACCAAGTCCATTGTGTCCTGACAAGGGGAGCTGCTCTGGTGTGCACTCAGCGCTGGTGTGCTCAGCGTGTGGCGCGTTGGGGCACTGGGTTCCCCGGTAGAAGGCCCGGGGGGCTCCATCGGCCTGTGTCGCTGAGGGGCTGCTTGTCTCGCTGCTTTGTCCATAGACGTCATTGTGGGCAGCACACCTCCCACCAGGCTCGTTCCCTCTGCGGACACCGTGCTGTCTCCTCAGGACCCACAGCAGCCACACAGCGAAAACCAGGACCCCCCAGGACAACAGAGGGAGGCCTGGGACACGGGTCAAGTGCTCAGAAGACAGCAGCAGAGCGTCCCCCAGCTGCTCCAGGGTTAGCTGGCTATGGACCCCAGGCGCAGGCAGTGGGCCCTCCATGGCTGGGAGGGCTCCCCAGCACCTCCTCCAAGTGCCAGTGGTCCAGTGGGCGACGACCAACCGCTCGGAATGTTGGGGCGTGTCCTGTCTCTGAGGTAAACAGGTGCCTCATGACCAGGGCTGGGCACTCCGGTGGGGGAGGGGCGGCCTGCCAGGTCCTCGGATACAGTTCTCAGGAGAGGCTCTGAATTTAAAGGGATCGCTCGTGTCCAGGCTGGGGGAGGTGTTCGTGGGGGAAGGCTGTGCATCCCCCTCAGGCTCACGGCAAACCTTGGGGTCAGGCACAGGCCCTGAGCAGGTGGCCGGAGGGCAGCCTTGGGGCAGAGCCCCCTGCAAAGGCCCCCGACAGGTGTGTTGGGGCGAGCACTGCATTGCAGTGTCCTGGGTCAGAGTGTGTGCTTAGGGTGGGGGTGTTCGGCATCACAGACTGAATGGACAAGTGTTTGAGGAAGCTCTGGAACTGGTTATGGACAGGGATGACTGGGGTGCTGCATTGCATGGGGTCACAAAGAGTTTGACATGGCTGAGCAAACAACAAATTTACGTCAGCAGCTGGTGCGAGGGGATAATCCCCTTGAAGAAGGCTGGCCCCCCTGAATGCTGGGTAGAAATGTAGCACCTGTGGTCCCACCAGGGCCTGATGAGTCAAAGGGAGTTGGCACCCAGTGCCCAAGGACGGGCACCTAGGGGGCATCTGGCAGCCCGAGAATGATCACCGGGAGGCATCTGGTTACATCGCCACAATTGGTACAGATCGCCTAGCCTTGCCAGCTCCTTCCCCGGCCTGCGTCCTGAGACCCCTGGGGCTCACCCCAGTGGGAATGCCAGCCCCCCCCCCCCCGCTCTCCTCCCACTCTGGGCGGGGCCCGAGTTTGCATTTCCAGCTGCACCCAGGGATGCAGAGACCACTCAGAGCAGCCCGAGGGTGCAGACGCCTGAGCTCCATCTCTGTGTCTGGAGCCAAGGATCAAAGGGCAGGGTAGAGCTGAGTGGCTACACGGAGAGTCTGTGTGCAAAGACAAACACCTTTAATGCCCACCCAGCTCTGGGTGCCAAAAAATAGGAGGCCCTGAGGCCACAGTCACGGCCGGAAGCCACAGGGCCTCCTGGCCGTTGGCCATGACTCTTGCCGAAGAAGCTTCAGGTGGTCGTGCAGCTCCTCTCTGCTGACATTTCCCGGGGTTTCTGTGAGGCTGAGGCGTCCTTAGTGTTGACAGTCATCCCGTCTGTCACCCACCTTTTACTTTGCTCACTGGGTCCTATGTCACAAAAATGTAACCTTTGCTGCCCTCCAGTGCACCCCTCTGCTTCGTCCTGACCTGAGGTGTGTGTTCTGGCTCCGGGAACCTGTCCCTTCTCCAGGGTCACAAGCAAGCTCTTGCCAGTTCCCTTTGTTTGGTCATGTCATGGTTTTTTTTATATATTTTGAGTGAAGTAAGGAGTGGTCTGACTCCATATATGATTATCCCAGGTTCCACCCTCTCTCCTTATTTGAGATGCCCCTTCCCCCATGTACACAATTCCCACAGATGCAGGAAGTTTATTCTGCATCCTTGATTCTGTTCCATTATTGCTTTATTCCTGCAAACAAAATACCCTGTTTATTTACTATGGTTTTCTTATGTACCCAAGTGTCTGTTTATGGAGCTTCTCTTTCTTATTTTTTTAAAAATACACTTTAGAAAGTAAATCGAGTAGAAGGTTTGGAGATTCCCCATACTTCCTTCTCACCTGCATAGTTTACCAAACTATCAACATCCCCTGCCAGAACGCAACTGTTCCAATCCGGGGACCTGCCCCAACACACTGGAGTCACTGACTACAGCTCATATCAGGTACACTATTGGTGTTGCACGCTCCGGTTTGTGACAAATGTGCAACCACATACTCTACAGTACAGTAGTACACAGGTTACGGCCCCCAAAATCTGCTGTGCTCCACGTGCTCATCCCTCCCTCCCCTCAATCTGTGGCAACCACTGATCTGTTTACTGTCTCCATAGTTACGCCTTTTCCATAGTGCCATACACCAAAATCATGCGGTAGGTAGCCTTTTCAGATTGGCTTCTTTCACTTAATAATATGCATTCAACATTCCCCATGGCTTGATAACGCATGTCTTTCTAGCTCTGAATAATATGTCATTGTTGCGATGGATGACAGTTTATCCATTTAGCTACTGAAGACTCTCTTGGATGCTTCCAAGCTTTGACATTGTGAATAAAGCTGCTGTAAACATCCCTGTGAAGGTTTTTCTATGCACATAGTTTTCAGCTCTTTTGGGTAACTACTATGGAGCATGATTACTGAATTTTATGTTAAGAGAAAGGTTTAGTTTTATAAGAAACCCTCAGACTTCTTTGGTGATACGTCTGTTCAGGTCTTTTGTCCATCTTTTTAAGCTAAACTTTTTAGTTTTTGAATAGTTTCAGAATTACAGAAAAGTTGCAAAGACAGTGCAGAAAATCCACCTCACCCAGATTTACTTTCCTCTAATGTTATCATTTTACATTGTTATGGTACGTCTATTAAATCTAAGAAATCAACATTGTTCAATTATTTGAACTTAGCACTGTTTCCCCATTAATGCCCTGTGTCTGCTCTACAGCCCAGTCTGGAGCATCACACCGCATCTGGTTGTTATGCACCTTTCAGTCTGTTCTGGTCTCCCTCAGTTTCTCAGGCTTTTTTGTTTTCATGACCTTGGTGGGTTTGAGATTTGTCTCTAATTCACTTATTTATTCAAAACTCAATTTTAGGTGTTTGTTTATTGTTTTTACTCCATTTGATAACAGGTTCTAATGCCACTTGTCATAGTAGTAACTTTGAGTTCAGCTTTTCTTTTTCTTGTTTTTAGTTGGAAGGCTTTTGTCCATTTTTAAATCTCATTGTTGAGATTCTAGTGTTCTTTGTATATTTTGGATAACATTCCTTCATCTGATGTGCAGTTTGCAAATTTTTTCTCCCATTCTATGGCTTGTCTTCTCGTTCTCTTAACAGTGTCTTTTAGAGAACAGAAGTTTTTCATTTTTAGGAAGTCTAGCTTGTCAGTTTTTTCATGAATTGTGCCTATGGTGTGCTTAGTTGCTCAATCATGTTCAGCTCTTTGCAACCCCATGGACTGTAGTCCACCAGGCTCCTCTGTCCATCGAATTCTCCAGGCAAGAATACTGGAGTGGGTTGCCATTCCCTTCTCCAGAGGATCTTCCTGACTCAGGGATAGAACCCACGTCTCCTGCGTTTCCTGCATGGGTGGGCAGATTCTTTACCGGCTGAGCCACAAGGGAATGGTGTTGTATCTAAAAAGTCACTGCCAAACCCAAAGTCTTCTACGAGTTTCATAGTTTTGTATTTTATGCCATTTGTTGAAAAGTTGATCTTTGCTTCATTGTTTTGCCTTTGGTCCTTTGTCAGGGTCAGGTGACTGTGCTGTGTGGGTTGATTTCTAGGCTCTCTGTTCTGTTTCATCACCTATTTGTCTATTTTTTCCCCAACTCCACGCAGCAGCTTTGGTCTTGAAGTTGGATAATGTCACTCCTTCAACTTTCTTCCTCTCAATGTTGAGTTGCCTTCTTAGTTATCTTTCAGAATTGTCTTGGTTCTCCTTATAGGTACTCTTAGTGTCTCCAACTGTCAGATTCCATAAAAAATGGGGGGATTTGGCTAATACTGCTTTTACAGTCCATGCCGGTGTGGGGATGACTGACATGTCTGTCTGTAGTTGGAGTCTCAGGCTGTGGGGCTGAGCCCTCGGCTATCCTGATGGCCACTCTCCCTGACTGGTCTTCAAGGGGTCTTGGGGGAAGTGTTTTGTGCTGGCCCCAATCTGCGTGGGGACCCAGAGCTGCAGACTGGTTAGGAGGATCAGTGTCATTGAGGAGTTGGGACACTTGCTCTGTTCCAGGCCCCACCCGGGTTGGGGGAGTGGATGGGCAATGCCTCTGATAGGGTCTGGACCCTGAGACCAGGGGTGTTCAGATGCACTGGTGCAAAGTGTCCCCCGCTGGAGTGTCTTGAGCCTCTGGGCCTTCGGGGCGCCTGCAGCCCGGGGGAGGAACCCTCCTATCTGACCTGATATCTCCAGCCCAGAGGAAGAACCCCCCACCTGACCTGATGTCTCCAGCCTGGGGGAGGAACCCCCCACCTGACCTGATGTCTCCTGAGTCCAGGCGTCGGGAGCTGACTTCCACCTGCTCCTCAGTTAGCAGTGAGTCTTGCAGGAGGCACTGCCCACGACATGTCCCCAGCTCTCCCGTCATCTTGTTGTTTGCCTCTGTCTCTGAGGCAGGGTGGGGGGGCAGTGCTCTATGGCCCACGGAGCAGCTGATAGACATCTATTTATTTTGGCAAGAAGGATTTTTCTGGAAGTGAGAAATGGAACATGCTGTTTAGTCTTCCGTCTTTCTGCTGGCTTGGAAAGAGGCCAGGGTGCCCACATAGAGCAGGGATCAGGAGCGGCCAGGAAGGGAGCTCCAGGGTATGGGGTACATCTCCCCACGCAGAGCGCTCATCCAGCTTCATGTGGACTGGCACATCCTGGAAGCCAATGGTCTGGCCAATTTCAGCACCTGAGGCAGATGGAGCAGAGGCCACCCCACCTGCATCTCCAGCCAAGGCAACACCAGAGGCCTTCCTGGAGGCGGCTGGTTTCCCCATGTTGTTGCCCCTTTGCAGGACCCTATTCTCCCTCCTTCAGGACAAGCAGGTGCAGGACTCAGATGTCCACCTGAGTTTGTGGCCAGGTAGGGGGCTCCCTGGCCCCCGCCAGGTCAGGGAGGAAACCAGTCCACAGACGTTAGGGGGTGTTTCAGGGTAGGTCCTGACACCAACTGGCTCTTCTCTGGCATTGGCCTGACCAAAACAGGTCAACAACTAATTTTCTTACATGAGAGTCAGGTGGGCCTTTCTCTGAGCAGCCTGGCTGTCCTCTGCTCCTGTCGCCCTTAGTTTAGAGGAATTTGAACAAAACGTGCGTCTCCAGTCCTGAGAGGGGAGGCATCCAGGGACCCATGGCCTCTGCAATGAGGACCACAGATGAGGGTTTAGACCACAGAGGTGGATCCCTAGCAACCTGGAAGCAGAAGCCCTACATCCAGGCATGGGGGGCCTCACCAGCTCCAGGTCCCAGGCTGGCGGCCATGTGACCTCCTACCTGTGTGTACGCCCTCCTGTCTCGTGAGGACCCAAGTGACGCTGTTTAGGGTCCCCTGGATCAGCCAGGGTGAACACGTCATGAGGGCCTTCACTCAGCCACGTCTGTGCAAGTCAGCGTTGCGGCTTCAGGGACTGAACATAGATACTAGGGGGCAGGGTGTCCTGCCACAGGCGGAGGACAGAAGACTCTCCCTTAAACACCCTGCTCCCCCAGATCACGAGCGCCTTTGCAGAAGCAGGGGTGAGGCTGCCTGGAGGAGGCGTCTCGACTAGGTGGGGCTGCGGCTCTTGGCCCTGTCTCACTGCTCAGACTCTGGCCCGCTGCGCCTCGTCCCTTTAAATTGGCCCAGCCGTGGGGTGAGGTGAGGCAGGTGAGTTTATCTGCAGGTGACCAGAGGCTGGCACAGGGTCCTCAGGATGTCCACCCACTGGCCTGAGAGATGCTGCCCTCCGGCTCTGGGGCCCTTGCTCGCCGTGAAAGTTCCACTCCATGTTTGGATGCTGAAACCTCGATTTTGCAATTTTCCTGTGATGTTTACAAGAGCCTCTTTCCGTTGCCCCAGCTTACAGTAAACACACAGGCCCCACTCTCTGCTACAGAGCTGCGGTCTGGGGGCCAGTTCCAACAATGCGCTCCAGCTCCACGTTATCCGGTTCTCCAGGAAGGCACTGGATCCGAACGGTGGCAGGGAGCAGGGTTCGTAGGACTCCCCTTCTGCCCTCCTGCCCTGCCCTAGCAGCCAGAGTCACACCTTCCTGTTGGTCTGGCATCACTTGGGTCCTAGTCCTGAGAACAGGGACAGAGCCCAGACCCTCCAAGCCCTTGGCCTGGGGCAGGGCCGGGTGTGGACAGCAGGCAGGGATGGGGGACAACATGCCTGATTTCACTGGGATAGTAGCTCTGCTGGGGCTGGCAGGGCTGTGTGTGCACGTGTGCGTACACCTGCGTGTGTGCCCCGCTCCACCTTCCTCTGGTCCCTTGGCTGCCTGAGCCCAGACCAGGCCTGAGGGGAAGGTGCTGATGGGGAGGTGGCCAGGGCAGGTCAGCTGGCTGACAGGACCCCCTGTAGGGAGTGACTGGGTGGAGGGCTGCCCAGGGCCCCTTTGTCCAGCATTAATGTCAAATGTCAAGTACAGCCTGAGGCAAATAGTTCCCACACCGCATCATCTCCTGAGAGTGAAGTTGGAGAGGGCCTGGGTGCACGTGACAGGAACAAGGCTCCTTTGTGCGCCGGGGCAGCTGCGGCAGGGCAGGAGCTGAATGGCCCGGCTGTCCGGCTGCCTGCTCTCCCACTTGTCACATCGGCGTCTGAGGCACCGGTCACGTGGAGCCTTGTTTCTGGACCTGCTTGGGAGCCTTGACCTCGGCTGTGGGCTACTTTCTCCCCAGCAGAACGTTTCCAGGCCAAGGCAGTCACAAATATGGTAATCTCTAGTGGTTACTCAGAGTGGCCAGAAAATTTAGAAGTGAACAATCTCAGTGGGCTCCGGCTGAGGCCAAGTCCCAGGATCTGCAGACCATCTAGATCTGTGCCCCTCTCCGCATGGCCTCAGGGAGATGGGGGTGCGGTGAGGATGCGCTCTGTGCCTGCCCCGCCCTGCCACCCCTCTGTGAGGCCCAGTGTCTCCCCTCCTCTATTGTTGGTCTGATCCCAGGCTGCCCTGGGACCAGCTGAGCCCCTCACTCATGGGGCTGGTATAGAGCTAGTGTCCCCTCGCCCCCACCAGGATCTCCACCCTCAGGCCCCCGGGTATCCCCTTGCTGTTGAGAAGCAGGCGGAGAGGGCATCCTGTGGAGGTCAGGCCCCCGCAGGTGCGTTGGAGTTGGGGGGAGAAGCAGCCTGCTGCGAAGGGGGCCTCACAGAGAGGGCACTGTCAGCAGCCTGGCTACGTAGAGGCTGGGGTGGGGGAGAGTAGTTGAGCAAATAGTACTCATGTGGGGGCTGCCAGGATCTGGGTTCTTCTGGTGCAGGGAGGGTCCAGTACAGAGGAGGGGGCCGGGGAAGCTGAGGGTTGGAACTCGGGAAGGAGACACTTGCAGACCCAGATGCAGACTGAAGAGAGGGGAGACCAGTCTAAAGGGACTCCTACCAGGGCACAGTCTAGCATCAGAATAACCAGACTATGACAGGCCTGTCACATGAAGTGAGTCTCTATCAGCATACACAGATTTAATTAACTCATGAAGAGAGGAGACAGTGCCTCCCTGCATTAGAATTCCAGCCAGCCAACCATGGGTTTAGAAACACGCCACCTGGCTCAGGTTGCACCAGCAGCAAGGAAGACTTCCAGCTGTGAGAACAGTCGAAGATGCCGCTCAGCTGTGAACGCGGACTGACTGATCCCACGTGTCCCCACAAACCCGCAAGAATTATGCAGAGGACATGCCTCTCTAAGGGCAATCCCTACAGACCCGCAGTCACCAGGCAGCCAGGACTGGCGCCCCAGGCCTGACCCATGGTCTCCAGACAGGACGAGACACACCCAGGGGAGCCACTGCCCTGGGGTCAGCCTGGGTCTGCTTCAGTCCAGGCAGCACTGCAAACCCAGAGTGGGGACTTGTCACTCTTCAACAATGTCAAGGTCATGGAAGCCTAGGGAGGACTGGGGATGTTTCTGATGGAGCGAGAATAGGGACAGGGCCGCTGGACACACCATGTGACTCTAGGGTGGGTTGCCTTGCCGCAAAGGTTGTTATGGGGACAATCGAAAAGACTAAAATGGGTCTTTAGGTAAGGAATATATGAGCATTTTTTGCGCTATTTTTGCAACTTTTCAAAATGTTTGAAATTGTTTTGAAATAAAAATAAAATTTTGGAAGAAAAGGCAGTTGCTCTGGCAGCCAGGTTCCGGCATCCAGAACCACCTGCCCAGTTCGGAATGCAGGCCCACGAGGTCCTGAGGGTGGCAGCACTGGGATGCCCAGGACAAGGAGGATGGAGAGGAAGGGACTCCCCCAGTAGGGATGCAGCTTGGACTCAGAACCCAAGGGGGCAGGTGGGGAGGCACACTCATGCTCTCTGCCCTGACCACACTCCCTCAGTCCCAAGCCTCCTCTACCCACTTCCTCCCTATTGTGAAAACCCACTGTGAACACCCACTCCACTGGGGTCCTGCTCTGGGACCCAGGCTCGAGGTTCTGGTCAGAGTTTAGTCTTGACCTCATGCCCTGCAGCTGGGGGCTACCTGGCCATCTACAGGCCTGGTTCTGGCTCCCACGGTCATTCCCTAGGGAGGAGTGTTACCTGTGACCTGGCCGGGGGAGGGGGCACACATGTCTTACAGCTGAGCCAGACTATGTACACACAGGCATACACATATAAACACACATACACACATGCACACGTGTATACATACATCCACAAGTGTGTGAGTTCGAACACACACACGACTTCCTTGCAGATAAGGCTGCAGAGCTGCCCTGGAGAAACATCCAAAACGCAGTTTCATCTCCAGGGTGTGGAACTGTACACAGTTTTGACTTTCTGTGTTTTTCTTATTCAAATTTTCTAAAAGAATACATAATATTTTATGGTGAGAATCTCTAAACAATACTCTTGAAAATACAAACAATGAAAGCAAATGATCAGGAAATGATGCACTCTCAGCATGCTTTCCAAATGTTTATTTAAAACACAATCTTGGGGACTTCCCTGGTGGTCCAGTGGCTAAGACTCTGCGTTCCCAGTGCAGGGGGCCTGGGTTTGATCGCTGGTCAGGGAACTAGATCCCACATGTTCCAGATGCATGCTGCAGCTGGAAAGGCCCAGGACAGCCAAACAAATTAATGTTTAAATTAATAATAAAATAAACTTTAAAATGGGGAGGAATTAGAAAGTATTTTGAACAGAAATAAATGAATACATAAAATGAAGACTCAGTAGATCCTGGCACTGTCACCCAGAAAGTTCTTCCCTTAAAGCAGCCTGCCACGGGATTTCGGTCTCTAGGAGGCCGACTACAGAGCAGGCCACCCCTCCCGACCCTCCTTCCTGACCTTCCAGGACCCTGTCCCATTTCACCCCCAAGGCCAGGTCCCAACACAAGTCTTGCAGGACTGGCCAGACAGGGCCACTACAGGTGAGGGACACTGGGGATGCAGAGGAGCCATAGACCCCCACCAAGGAGAAGGCTTGATGGAGGTGATCCCGCCTATGCAGTGCTGGAAGGCAAGACTGAGTGCTGACAGCTGAGCCATGTCGGCTCAACGGGAACTGGGGTTTGACCTGGAAGCTGGGGAAGTGAAGACAGGAACACCAAGTTTTACCCACAGTATAATATGTGTATTAAAAAGCAGAGACATCACTTTGCTGACGAAGGTCCATATAGTCAAAGTTTTTCCAGTAGTCATGTATGAAAGTGAGAGTTGGACCATAAAGAAGGCTGAGCACCAAAGAATTGATGCTTTTGAATTGTGGTGCTAGAGAGAAGTCTTGAGAGTCCCTTGGACAGCAAGGAGATCAAACCAGTCAATCCTAAAGGAAATCAACCCTGAGTACTCATTGAAAGGACTGATGCTGAAGCTGAAGCTTCCAATACTTTGGCCACTTGATGCAAACAGCCAGCTCATTGGAAAAGACCCTGATGCTGGGAAAGATTGAAGGCAGGAGAAGGGGACGGCAGAGGATGAGATGGTTGGATGGCATCACCGACTCAATGGACATGAGTTTGAGCAAACTCCAGGAGATGGTGAAGGACAGGGAACCCTGCTATGCAGCAGTCCATGGGGTTGCAGAATCAGACATGACTTAGCAACTTAACAACAGCACATAATATGTATGTACACACACTCACATACAATGTTTTAAGTGTGTAATTGTGATCACATCCATGCTTTCTCAGAGCAGTGTTTCTTGTACCTAACAGAGGGCTGCGGAGCTGACCCAGGACAGAGGGGAAGTCCGCGATCTGGCTGGCACATGGGGTCAGAGGGCATGAGGTCCAGACAGCTAGAAAGGCTGCGGGGCCAAGTTTGGACTCGGTTCTGTTCCTGGAGGGCAGCACTGAGCTGCCTCTAATTTTGTTCTGGGTTGTTTGGGAGCAGCAGGGGTAGGATCCCCCGGGAGGAGTTGGTGTGGCTTTGTTCATAGGATGGACTCGTGGAGACAGGACAAGAGGACAGGGGTCTGCTAACTGAGGCAGTAACACTTCCCTGCTGGGGCTGACCCTGGCCAGCAGACAGTGGCCCTGCTCCCACTCTCAGAGCCCGGGGGAGGCCCTGATGTCCCTTCGTGCCTAGAGACCTCTCTAGGTAGTCATACGCAGGGCAGCAGATGCATGGCCCCTGCTGGGTTCGGTTCCAGATTTGGGCTCCTCTTCGGGAGCAGACACGCCTGTGGGGGTCACCTGGTCCACTACAGGTCATCCTGTGGGGCCTGGGTTCAGGGGACAACACAAACCCGTGCCTCCCTGGCTGCTGTCCTGGCTGTGAGGCAGGACTGAACTTGGCCCTGGTCCAGCTCCTACAAGCCTGGGGCAGGCTGATCTGTCATCCAAGAGCTCCTGCAAAGCCCACAGCCCCTGGAGATGATGCACACATGGTTCAGCTCCAGGGTGCATGGGTTGACGTGGAGTCACGCGTCTGGAGGAGACAGAGGGAAAGGCGCTCAGTCCTGCGAGGCCGCTGGGCTCAGGGATGGGAGCTGCAGTCTGGCCCGGGGGGGGGTAGGGGAGACGGAACCCCCCCCCTTCCTTCCGCAGATAGACACGGAAGTGGGCACACAGCAGCCAGCCGCCCTGGGACGTGAGCACATCCCGGCCACGCCAGGCTCCCGGGAACAGAAGGAAAAGCCATCGGTCTGCAGGCTCTCTGAGGCGGATGCTGATGGATTCCCCACGTGCCTTGGGACCACAGAGACACCTCTGGCGCCTGGCTCTGATCAGGGAGATAACCTTTCCTCTCGGGACAGTGGATTGCCTGTGTCCACACTCCAGGGTGTGAGGCCAGCACTTGGGGACGTCCCTGGGGCCACATCGAAGCACTGGGCGGGGCCAGGGTGGGGGCAGCTCCCTAGCTGAGGGCTGAGGCACTTCCTCTGAGTGGGAGGGTGGCTGCTCTGCGCATATTTGGGGGATAAAAGCACCCAGAACCACTGCCCAGTCCCTTCTCCTGCCCCTTCATCTGGCTGTTGTGAGGCTGAACTTTAAAACGCCAGAATCTCCAAGTAAATATTTTAACTAAGTGCAGGCAGCACTGCCTGGATGATGAGTTCACGTTGAAACCCCCAATTCCCATCCCTCCCCTGCCTCAGAGTCTTGCATTCCTCCCCGCAACAAGACACTTCCATCCCTTCTCCTTGGTGACACCAGTGCCCTGGATGGGCTCTGGTTACATCCATGAGGCAGGACAGGGGTGCAGGGTGCTGGCTGGCTTCCCGGAGCCAGTACTGCCCTGGTGTGGCCTCTCCCATAAGCGTCCCAGCCTAGGGGTCACAGCCCCTGGGCGCTGGGCTGACACTGACTTGACCAGCGGGTTCTGGCTGAGCTAAAGGCTGCTCGGGGTCAGCAGGGCCCAGTGAAGGGTAGATGGAGCCTGTCCTGGCCTCTGGCAGCCTCGTCCCCAGAGGCCCAAAGGCAAATGGGGACCTGGGCCTTCCTGACCCACTGCAGGATTTGGGCCCCAGCCCCACGCTGGGACCTGCTGGTTCAGTCTAATCTCTGGGTGATGGCCAGGGGTAACCAAGGTCTCTCTGCATGAGAGACCAAATCAGGACCAAAGTGAGTCACCTGATCAGGCCTGGCCCTTGCCTGGAGCTGAGCCACCCAGGATGGAAGAAAGTTCATTTTGATTTGCCAGCCAGAGTGGACGCCTGCGTTTGTCTGTCTAGGAGGCTGGATGTGGGACCCAGGAAAGGTGAGTAGTGTGGGGCGGCCCACGGCAGGGCTGACCTCGCTCAGGTCCCAGGGACTTGGGATGACCCGCTGGTTGCCATGAGGACTGAAGGACAGAGCGGGAGGGTCCCCAGGATCACAGTGAGCCTGGCTGTTTCCTCCCTCATCTGGGCAACAAAATCCACTGAGGTCCTGGTGTGAGACACAAGAGGGGGGCCCCAGGGAAGGAGACAGACTTGAGGGGATGAAGAACACATCCCCAAAGCCAAATGAGATGGAAGAGGAACCCGAGGGGTGGCGGTGGGTGAAGATTTGGGGTCGCCCACATTTGACACACGGGGGTGCAGTGAACAAGGAGGACAGGAGGGGAGCTCCAGGGTAATTCTTGCTTTGTTTGCCTTGGTTTGAGTGAGAGGCACTGAAAGGCATTCCAAAGCTGAGGGGTGAACCAGGAGGAAGGAGCAGGAGACAAGGGAAGAAGTGGCAGAGGGCAGGGACCAAGGAGATGCGTCAGGGCACCTGGGACGGGCAGGCTGTGGGTAGCCCCAGGACAGCGCTGGGGTCCTTGCCAGCTGTTCTCAGATTCCCTAGGGGCAGCAGCTTCGGGGGAGAGGGTGGTGGCGGGCCTCCCTGGGGGTAAGCAAGGCCCCAGGCAGAGAGGCAGGGCCCTGCAGGAGGGGACAGGGAAAGATGGGGCCTGAGGATTCTGTTCTATGGGCACACAGGCGGGCTAGATGCCTGGGGTGAATCTGGGCAGAGATGCTTCCCACGGCGCTGACTACCCTTCGCTGCAGGCACAGTTCCTGCTGGCTTTCAAGTTCTCATGATCCAGGCTTTCCCAGTTTTGTGAGACTGAGACAGAAAGTTGTGGTTTGCAGAGGATGGAAATTCCATCCCTGTGTCTCTGATGGAATCATTCTCAAATGCCTCCAGGGTTTGCACAGACCAGCCAGCTCTGGGAAATTCTCCTAGCCCCTAACCCTCATCATTCCTGGGGATTTGGGGGTCCCAGGAAGCCCCAGTGGGGTGGTAAGGGCATGGGTATAAATGCTGGACCCACACCTCCCAGGAGTCCTAGCCCAGACCTCTGTCTCCAAAAACATCTTACATTCAGGAGCCTGGTGCTTACTTTACACTTTTCTATATCTGTAAAGCCAAGTGACTTTTATTTAATTTATTTATTTATTTTATTGTAACAAATTCAATAGCCAAGTGACTTTTAAAGGCCACCAAATTCAAGCACCTCTGCTTCCGGTACATCTGGCTCCCAGGGAGTCCACGGAGCCTCTCTGCTCAGTGCCCACCCACTCCTTCTAGGCAGGGTGTTGGCAGAAGTGTGTTCTGCCAGCTTCTGATGTGGCTACCCCCTGCAGGAAGAGGCGAGAGAAAGAGACAGAGAGAAAGAGAGAGAGAGATGAGGTAGAAGGAGAAGTGGGGAGAGGTGAGGGGAGGGGGTGGGAGAGAAAGAGACACTGAGGGCTGGGCTATCACAGGGACCCCCAGACTGCATTCCCCTCCTCCACTCTGGCTGTTTGCTCTATACCCCAGGACATTCTGTTCTTTTTTTTTTAATTGAAGTACAGTTGATTTTCGATATTGTGTTAGTTTCAGGTCAGCATGCATGCATGCTAAGTCATTTCAGTCGTGTCAGACACTTTGCGACTCCATGGACCATAGTCTACCAGGCTCCTCTGTCCTTGGCATTCTCCAGGCAAGAATGCTGGAGTGGGTTGCCATGCCCTTGTCCAGGGGATCTTCCCAACCTGGGGACAGAAGCCGGGTCTCTTATGTCTCCTGCATTGACAGGCAAGTTCCTTACCCACTAGCGCTGTCTTGGGAAGCTCAGTTTCAGGTATATAGCAAAGTAATCAGATCATTTTCTATTATAAGTTATTACATGATATCAAATTTTGTTCCCTGTGCTATATAGTAAATCTTCATTACTATATACTGTGGTATGGATCTGTTAATTTATCGCTCCCTGACCCTTTAGAG
This sequence comes from Antilocapra americana, assembly GCA_007570785.1. Taxonomy (NCBI): domain Eukaryota; kingdom Metazoa; phylum Chordata; class Mammalia; order Artiodactyla; family Antilocapridae; genus Antilocapra; species Antilocapra americana. The sequence continues at coordinate 1,642,812 of ML664152.1, forward strand.
TTAGTCTCTCAGTCGTGGCTGAATCTTTGCAATCCCATGGACTGTAGCCCTCCAGGCTCCTCTGTCCATGGGATTCACCAGGCAAGAATACTGGATAGCCATTCCCTTCTCCAGGGGATCTTCCTGACCCAGGGATTGATTCCAGGTCTCCTGCATTGCAGACAGATTCTTTACCACTGAGTCGCTAGGGAAGTTGGTTCCCCTACTCTTCGGAAATCATAAATTTGTTTCCTATGTCTCTGAGTCTGTTTCATATAGACTCATTTCTATTGTTTGTATTTCTCTTTTCCTGTCTGACTTACTTCACTTAAGTATGATAATCTCTATGTCCATCCATGTTGCCACAAATGCCATTATTTCTGAGTAATATTCCATCGTATATATGTATCCCATCTTTATCCATTCATCTGTTGATGGACATTTAGATTGTTTCTGTGCCTTGGCTAGCATGAATAGTGCTGCTATGAACACACAGTTACATGTATCTTTTTGAGATTTTAGAGTTCTGTCTGGATATATGCCCAGGAGTGGCATTGGTGAATCAGATGGTAATTCTATTTTTAGTTTTTTAAGGATCCTCTACATTGATCTCCATAGTGGCTGCACCAATTTACATTCCTACCAATAGGGTAGGAGGGCTCCCTTGTCTCCCTCTCCAGCATTTGTTATTTGTAGACTTTTAATGATGGCCATTTTGACATGTGTGAGGTGATACCTCACTGTGGCTTTGGTTTACATTTCTCTTATGATTAGCAATTTTGAGCATCTTTTCATGTGCCTGTTGGCTGTTAGTATGGAGAAAAGTCTAGTTAGATGTTCTAACTGATATTGAGTTGTATGAGCTATTTGTATATTTTGGAAATCAACCCTTGTCAGTCGCATGGCTTCCAAATGTTTACTTCCATTCTGCAGTTATCTTTTTGTTTTGTTGATGGTTTCCTTTGCTGTGCAAAAGCTTTGAAGTTTGATCAAGCAGTACATTCTTCTCTTAGCTCGAGTCCCTGGAAGTTCAGCTCTGTCTCTGCAGCCAAGAGGCCTCATCAACACAGGGAGGCTCAAAGAGCCACGCCTGTGAGCCCCAGCCCCCCTGGGCATTTGACCAGCCTTGAGCAAGTACTGGCTTTAATCACTGCATTTCAGCATTAGATATTTGACACATATTCCATTTGACTGTGAGGTTGCCTGGCACCTCGTGTCCCAGAGGCTGTTTGGAGCTCTAGTTCTAAGCCCCTTTGGAGATATTGGCCCAGATGAGACTCCCTGGTCCAGAAGGTTCCCACAGACAAGGGCTGTGATAAGAGCCCTGCCTGCATCCTCCAGCTCCGACTCTGCTCCTGCCAGAAGCACATTATCTTCCCCAAAGGAAACAGCTCAGACCACACGGTCTGCAGACCTGCCTCACCCCAGGCATGGACCACAGCTAACTGTGAGCCCACGTTGCCAGCTTGTTCATCCTCTGAGACCCTGTCTGTGTGATAGCTTTGCAGTACATCAACATCACTCACCTAACCAGATGCTGCCCCAATTCTGAACTAGTTTTGGTAGATATAACCTATTGTATGCTTCTGACAAACACCATTCTCAGCACATTTCCATCAATTAACAAAATCCAGAGGAGGAATTTTTCAAATATCTTTTGGCAGGTTACTCTTAAAAACTCATCTGTATCATCATTGTAAAATGTTCAGTCACTTCGTGTTGACAACTTTTTTCCTCTGTGTCTTTAGACACATTCTTATTGGAATACGAAAACCAAGTTATGAGCTAATCCTTGTAGTAAAGGTAACTTGGATAAATGTTAAAAACCAAGCAGCTCAGTATTTATAGCAACTTTCCTTTCATGTTCTGCTGGGAGAGACAGACGTTAATGTCAAAGCCTCCACAGAGCCTGCTGGCTGCAGTTCACAACCAGCCACTGTCCCAGTCTTACTCAGCAGACCCTGGGGGTGACAGAGGTACACACTCAGAACACCCGTTCTGTCCCCAGAACAAAGGGTGAGAGGAGAAAAACAAGAATGGGAGATTTAAAAAATTTGAAACTATCATGTTCCAACTTGTAGGGATAAATTTTAAAAGCTATATTAAATGGTTTTCTTGAAAAAATATAAAGCACAAAATTAGCTCAAGTAGAAATAGTAAATATGATCATTCCAGTGGTGCCAGGGATGGGGGATACAGGTGGCGTTATGCATGTTTTCACAACCTTTAAGGGGAAATCTCTCTCCAAGGGAGGGACAGAGTGGCCTGTGCTTAGGAATGCAAGTCCCGGAGACCTGCTCCTGAGTCCTAGTTCCATCTCCACCTCCTGCCAGCAGGGTGACCTTGGACAGGCCACTGAAATGGCCCGTGCCTCAGTTTCCCCAAATGTCAAATGGACGTAAAAATAGAGCCTAATTCACAGGGTTGATGTGAAGTTTAGAGATTTAACTTGTGCAAAATGTGTAGAAATGTGCCTGTTGCTGAGTAAGATGGAGAAGGAAATGGCACCCCACTCCAGTATTCTTGCCTGCAGAATCCTGTAGACGGAGGAGCCTGGTGGGTTGCTGTCCATGGGCTCGCACAGAGTCGGACACGACTGAAGCAATTTAGCATGCATGCATGCATTAGAGAAGAAAATGGCAACCCATTCCAGTGATCTTGCCTGGAGAATCCCAGGGATGGAGGATCCTGGTGGGCTGCCGTCTATGGAGTCGCACAGAGTTGAACACTACTGAAGTGACTTAGCAGCATCAGCCAAGTAAGAACTCCAAACAGATTAATTGTTGTGAAGAGCTGATATCCTTCCCAGGCACAAGGAAAGACAAGAGCATCACTCTCCACTCTATACAGCTAAACAAAACCCTGAGAAGCCAACGGCGGGCTTCTACACACACACTCTATACAACTAGTCAAAACCCTGAGAAGCCAACAGTGGGCTTCTACACACACACAAACACACGCATGCACACACACACGCATGCACACACACACACATACACACACACACACACACACACACACACACACACTATACAGCTAGTCAAAACCCTGAGAAGCCAAAGGTGGGCTTCTACACACACACACTCTATATAGCTAGTCAAAACCCTGAAGAGCCAACGGTGGTCTTTTACACACACACACACACACACACACACACACAACACACCAATAGGGATACATGATTTAGGAAGGGACATCATTACTCTAAGTAAAAGCAAAGACAGACTGAATCCAATATACCAGGAGCAAGTAAAGCTTATCTCAAGAATGAATGCCAGGATGAGTCAACATTACAAAATGTGTTAGTTCAATTTGCTGCATTAGGAGATTAAAAAGAAGAAAATCTTCAATCATTTCAAAAGATAATCAGCTCCCCCCAAAAGCATTTGGTACAAGTTAATATTCATTATTGAATTCCAGGCACATACAACTGCAAAACTTTTAGGAAGCCAAGTATGGTAGGAAAATTCCTCAACCTCTAACAAATATTGTACTTAATACATTAGAACAGGGGTCATAAAACTTCTTTAAAGGGTCAGATAGCAAACCGTTTAGATTTGGGGAGCCATATGGACACTGAAATCACTGCAGATGGTGACTGCAGCCACGAAATTGAGACATTTGCTCCTTGGAAGAAAAGCTATGACAAACCTAGACAATGTTTTAAAAAGCAAAAACATTACTTTGCAGACAAAAGTCCATCTAGTCAAAGCTATGGTTTTTCCAGTAGTCATGTATGGATGAGAGAGTTGGACCATGAAGAAATCTGAGCACCAAAGAAGGGATACTTTTGAACTGTGGGGTTGGAGAAGACTCTTGAAAGTCCCTTGGACAGCAAGGAGGTCAAACTAGTCCATCCTAAAGGAAATCAGTCCTGAATATTCATTGGAAGAACTGATGCTAAAGCTGATGCTCTAATACTTTGGCCACTGATGTGAAGAACTGACTCTAGAAAAGACCCTGATGCTGGAATGATTGAAGGCAGGAGGAGAAGGAGACGACAGAGGATGAGATGATTGGATGGCATCACCAACTCGATGGACATGAGTTTGAGCAAGTTCCAGGAGTTGGTGATAGACAGGCAAGCCTGGCGTGCTGCAGTCCATGGGGTCACAAAGAGTCAGACACAACTGAGCAACTGAACTGAACTGAACTGATGGCCACTGTCCCAAGTATCTGACATCATTGCTAGAGCACAAAGCATTTAGACCATATGCAAATCAGTGTGAGTAGCTATGTACCAATAAAACTATTTACGAAGAGAATTGATCAACTGGGCTGGATTTGGCCCTTTGGCTGTAGACAGCTCAGACAGTAAAGAATTTGCCTGCAATGCAGGAGACCCAGGTTCTATCCCTGGGTTAGGAAGATCCCCTGGAGAAGGGAACGGATACCCATTCCAGTATTCCTGCCTGGAGAATTCCCTGGGTAGAGGAGACTGGCAGACTACAGTCCATGAGGTTGCAGAATCGGACACGACTGCATTAAAGCCATTCACATTATAGTGAGAAACAAAAGAAAGATACCTGATTTCAGGCTGTAGTCCTTGTGCAGGAAAATTCTTTACCAGCTGAGCTACCAGGGAAGCCCTTAATATAAGAATACATACATGAAAGACAAATACTAGAAAGGCACAGATAAAAATGCAATTATTTAATAGTGATATGACTATTTGTTTAGGAAATGCAAAACAATCAACTGACAAACTGATAGAAGCGGTCAATTTTAAGGTCAACATACAAAAATGATAGCATTTATTGAAATGGCAGTGTATAATTATAACATTTCATGAGAAAAAGGGTCCCACTGGTGATAGCAACAAAACCCAGACATAAACCAAGAAATGAGCAGTTCCAAATCCAACCCTGTTGATCGATTTCTTTCTTAAAAGAAAACTTGAAATATCACTAAAGTTCTAAACAAGTCTCTAGACAGACCCCTTCCTGAACAGGGCTTCTCATCACGCCGATGTCAGCTTTCTAAACTGTGCCCACACTCAGCACAACCCTCATAAAACCACCAACAGGCCTGGTTTGAAGCAGCAGCTTCTATTCTTCACGTGGAAGAGAAAATGTGTCAGCTCCACTGAGACACATTTTCTTTTAATTTTAAAAATTTGTATTTTGTATTGGTGAACAGCCGATTAATGAACAATATTGTGACAGTTTCAGGTAAACGGTAGAGGGACCCAGTTGTATATACACATGTATCCATTCCACTAACACATATTTTTAAAAGACCACAAGAAGGAACTTGCTGTAAAGCTGCTATAATCCACGCACATGTTGTTGTACAGAAATTGACATGTAGATAGGCCAGCACTGAAAGACCAGAGGCTGAACCGTGTTTGTAGGAAGTTAGTTCAAGATGAAGGTAGCATTTCATATCAGTGAAGAGAGATACCTTTTCCAGTGAATGATGAGAAAATTGTCTGTGCATCTGAAAAAGAGAATAATAAACCCTGGCAGCACACAGCCCCTGGTGCACACTCCCTCCTCACCACCCCTGGCAGCTCCTCCTTCTCCAGTTGCTTCCATTTCTTGCTCAAGCCCAGAACCCCAGGAGAGCCTGGACCTCCATCATCTGCAGAGATGAGGCTGAATGACCTGCTGGAGAAGGGATATTGATAGGGAGCTGTAGGGGGCACTGGGGGTCACCACGACACCAGATGCCGTCGGTCACACAGCAGAGAGAAGGCCGAGAGAGTGGAGGTCACTCTGAGAGTCTGGGGGAGATTGCACCCAGCTACAGTGATTAAGTTGAGGGGACTAGGGATAAAGGCCCCTCCACCCCCTGTCCAGGTTCTCACAGGCTAGTCCAAAACCCGCCCCCTGAAGTCCACCCACTGAGTTTCTGGAACTCAGCTGGAAGAGTCTTCAGTCTTGGCCAGGCCCCCTGCCCACGCCCAGCAGGACAGGGTCACGTTGAGCCGTCATTCTGAGCTCGCAGTGGGCCTCCTCGAATCCACAGACCCCCCGGTCTGCCTCCTTCTGAGGAGGAGCCCGAGGCTTCCTGGCCCTGCCTGTGCTTCTGCTCACAATCACCCGAGATAGCCCAGCCCTCCGAACATAAATAAGCAGTCTGCTTGATAAAACAAATTGCGCACTTTTTGACATTTGTTGGTATTCCGGACCCAGAAAGCCTGTTAAGATGAATTCTGACAATCCCCTGTCCCCCCACCACCAGGTGGTCCTCTGCTGAGGGGAGACATGAGTTCCCACCCCTGCAGCCCACCTCCTAGCGGGGCCGGAGGGGAGGCTCCCACGGAGACACAGATGTTCACGGCAGCATCCCCTCAGGGCCAGCATCCCTACAGGGCACACCCCCGAATGAGCCGCCTTTCCAGGACCCTCCCTACCCCCACGGGACCACCCAGGCTGTGCCGGAGCTAGGGGCTTGGCTTTTCAGGGCAGGCAGGACCCTTGGGGCCCAGGGGAAAGGTCCACTTCTGCCTCAGTGGGGAGGGGGCCCCAAGTGGCCAGCGGGATGACACCTGGTCACTTTCTCACTGTGGACCCCCAGGAGTCCCTGAGCTGGCCTCCTGCTGGTCCTGGGAGCCACCACCCTGGTGGGCAAGCCCCTCTGTGGGCAGGCTGTCAGGGGATGCTGGGCCCGCGTACTGACCCACAGGAATCCACACACCCCAGGAAACCACGGGCAGCCTAGGAATTTGGCCACTAAGTGGCCTGGGTCACGTGGGGACCTGGGTTGTTCCATGGGGCAGGTGCAGCAGTTTAGAAATCCAGAGCCCAACCCGGAAGTCCCCTGCCTGCAGTGACTCCCACTGTGGGCAGCTCCCCTGTGCCAGTCCCACGACAAATGCCAGAACTGCAGAGGGTGGATTCCACACCAAGTCCCAAAGCTCCTAACATGTGGACTAGGTCATTCACTCTGCACCCTGGAAAGCACCAGTGAGAAGTGTGACTACTGGGGTGTCTGTGCCTCCAGGAGAGCCACTCCTTGGGATTCCAGGCCTCTCTACCCCTCGGGGCTCTCAGGAGCTGGGCCTAAAGGTCCAGGTCCTCCGTCTGAGGGTGCAGGCCCCCTGACCCGTGGTCTGCCTTCAGTTTACTGGACCTGGGTGAGGTCTCAGTGTTGGCTGCCTGGCCTGCCCCCTGCACCCCACCCTGCCTTGCTTCTGCTGACCCTCTGCACCCAATGCGGACCAGGTGGCCCTGAGGCTGCCCCTCCCCTCCCCCTGTCTGCTCTCAACCCTGGGCTACCTCCCAGTGGTCTGAGGGCTGTCTGTGAAGTGTCCAAGCTGTGGACACGACAGGACAAAGCTGGGGGATCCTCCTCAGAGGACTGTCTACTCTCTTCTCTTAAGAGGACCCCACACTTCACACCCCCACTCTGGGGTCTGGTCAGGACACCACCCCCAAAATGTAGGAGGGCCATGCCCTGGAATCCAGCTTCCTAAAGAATCTGTCTCTCTGAGACTCCTGGTTCAGAGTTGCTCCTGTGTCTCCTCCCACCCCTAGAATTGGGACCCAGGGCGCCCAGGAAGGACCCTTCTGAGGCCAGGGGAGAGGAGACTGAAGCACTGGCTGGAACAGCTGTCCCGGGGACTCATAGGACACCCCTGCCTGAAACCAGGCCAAGGGCCTCCCTCCTTCCTCCTCCCTCCTGCATCCTCGGTTCCTGTTTGTGGGGAGCTGGGCCGGGCTGTGGGGCCTGGAGTAGCTCTTGGGGTTCTCCAGGCAGGGAAGACTTGGGCCAGACCGGCTCACCTGGTTTCCCAGTCTGAAGCCTGCTCCTTCCTTTGGGTTGGGAGGCTCACCTAGCTTCAGGGTGGGCCCTTCCTCCATCTGCCGTCACACCCTCCTCTGCTGGCCTTGGGGAAGGGCTCTCTTGCCCTCTCGTGGCCAGAATGCTGGGGTGAATGCAGCTGGGGACAAGTGAGAAGGAGCGCTTTCTCAGAGGTAAGGGCCTCAGAAACTTGACACCAGTTAATAAACCTCAACCACAGGAAAGAATCACACACAGAGAAAGAAGGAAGCTCCCTTCAGTTGTTTGTGTAAAGATTTTTTTTTCTCTTAAAGGCTCATAAAATCTCTCCTGGGTCATTCCTGGTAAAGACCAACATCCAGGGATCAACCAGGAGCTGTAGGTGAGGGGAGAGAGAAGGGCAGAAAGAGGAGAAGGGAAGGGAAGGGAGGGGAGGGGAGGGGAGGGGAGGGGAGGACCGACTGGGAGGAGCCACCTTTCCCCTCTGTTAAAGAAGGGCAGTGGTGGGTGCCCAGCACCAAGAGCCTCAAGCTTCTGGCACCCAGAAGGGCTCTCCCATCCCAAGACCTCTTTCATCTGGGGGTGTTTCCAGAAGGAACAGTGGGGGAGGGGCTGAGAGGGGCTGCACCTAGACCCCAGGGAATGAACAGCCGGGCAGTCACCGTGCCAGGCCTGGGGTCTGGAGCAGGGCCGGCCCTGCAGCAGAGATCAGGGTTCCTCCCTGCAGGTGCCATCAGGCTGCTGTGGCTCTGCCCCACCTGGCACGCTGGCCACCAAGCCCCAGCGGAGGGTGAGGCCTGCCTTGGTCTTGTGACCCTTGCTGGGGAGGCTTGATCTTGGTTGTGGGGTGTTTCGTGGATCTCTCTAAAACCTGCTTTGGCTTCAGTTTGGGTCCATAGCAACAGAAAAAGCGTACCCTTTGTCCATTTGCATTCAAATCTTTTCAAAAGAGCAAATAGCATTTCCCACAAAAATACCTGCTGCTCTCCCAAAGTGGACTTAATGGCCAGCGGTGTGGGCGGTGCACTCCTGGGCAGCAGCAGAGGAGAGGGGCCAGGTGTTCTTGGCCACGCGTGACCCGACATGGCTGCAGTGTTGAGGGCGCCTGGCTGAGACGGCCAAGCAGGGAACCCCATCCTGTAGGGCTCTGCGCACCCAGGGATGATGGAAAGTCCCTCCCTTTCCAGGGGGGGTTGCATGCAGGCCAACTATCCCAGAGAGAACCCTTTAAGTCTGGAAGCGGGTATCTTCAGCCAGGAGGTGCTTTGTCCAAGGTGGGAATGAAGCTTTCATTTGGGTCCCTGGAGAGGGGAAGTCCAGGGGCTAGGGGGTTTCACACTGGAGACTTTTGGACACCCCAGAGACTCCATGATGTGGTGGTCTTTCCCGGGCCAGGGGGCCTTAGGGGCCTTGGGGCCAGGTCTGCAGCAAGGGAGCAGGTGTGGAAGCTGGCTCCAGTCTGCAGAGAGCCCACCAGTGCCCCCAGCACAGAGAGAAGTCCTGGCAGGCAGGGTGGCTACAGTGGGAGCTCAGTGCCTCTTATACAGACAGTGCCCAGTGCATGGAGTTCAGTACTGAGAGAGCTCAGTACCTCTGACAGAGGCAGTGCCCAGTGCGGGAAGAGGGCAGTGGGCACTCCTGAGGCAGGGGTGTTGGCGCTGGTGAAGGAAGCCGGCTCAGTAGAGGGCGAAACAGCATGACCTCTTGTTCTGGAATGAAGGTTCCTGAGGAGACCGCAGAACACCATATACACCATCCCACACCACACCCCAAATGTCCGAGGCCCGCTGGCCGCTCTGCTCCCTCGAACTGCTGTTCTCCAGTGAGATGGCACTCAGCCCAGCATCTGGCACCCCCGTCCCACCTGCCTCCTGCCGCACCTCCCACCTTGGTAGAGATCCTGTCATCTGGGAAGCTGCCCAGCAACGCGAATTCAAGGCCCGCGACGGGCCTGGCGGATTTGTGGGTCAGGCACCCCACCTGGACAGCCGTACAGGCCTGGGGCTTGCCTATGGCTAGCCCGCCCGCGGAAGGCACGCTGACGGGGTTCGCGTCCGGGGCCCCGGGTGGCAGCAGAGCCCGGGAGGCGCGCGAGGCCCCGCCCCTCCACGGCCCCGCCCCCGACCTCGCCCCAGTCTCCGCCGGGCACAGCCCCAGCCCCCGCGGCTCTGAGGGTTCGGCCCAAGGAGAGTCCGGACTCGGGATCACGCATGACGCATGCGCCAGGTGGGCCCCGCGGTGTTGCCGTGGCTACAGGGGACGCTCTCCGCTAGGGCGCGCTGCGCTTCCGGGGTGGGGCGCGGCTACAGGAACTGCGTGGCCGCCCGGGGCCATGGCGGCGCTGGCCGTCGTTTCCCTGCTGCTCTGGGCGGCATCCTGGCCGTCGGCCTCGGCCTCTGGCGAGGAGTTCTGGCCCGGCCAGTCGGCAGCCGACATCCTGTCGGGGGCGGCGTCCCGCAGACGGTAAACGCGTGTCGGCGCCATCGGCGGGGCCGGGCCCGGGACCCGGAGCACAGGGCCGGGAGGCGGGGCTCGGAGACGGGGGGCGGAGCGGTGGGGCCTCGGTCTGCCCCACACCCTTTGCGCCTTTCTCTGGGTGCGAGAGCCAGGGTCGCGTGGCAGCCGCGGCCTTCCGCAGCCCCTTGGAAGGACAGGCTAGGGTCCACGTTAGGGGGCAGGGCGGGGGCCCAGTTAGTTGATACGGAGTGTTGTCTGGCGTTCGAGGAGCCCCCAAATCAGATGTTCGGATGGCGTGTCTCTTAAGAAAGCCCAGCCTTGTTTATCTGCAGGAGAATTTCCGCCCTATACAGATGCTGGTTGTTCTATAGATAAGTTTCAGGAGTAAGAAACAAGCTGTCAGTGCCCTACAGCTGTTACCGAGGGAGGGCCTGACCCAAAACAGACTGCTGGGTGCAGGGTGTACCTACGGTAGACTGGCAGTTTTGGGTGAATTGGAGGCCCGGGCCAGGCATTCTAGCATGGTCTCTTGCAAACGGAGGTGCGGAGATGGGAGGGTGAGGCCATAGGAGATGCAGGAGTCCCCTCCCTGGGTCTTGTTTAGGGGAGTCTCTCAGTGGACAAGGCAGCAGTTCTCAGTGGGTGCTCAGGGATCCCCAAGGTGCCAGGTCATTTTGCTAGAAACATTGGGATGCCGTCTGCCTTTTGTACACACTTGTGAGTTTACTGTAGGGGTTTCCAGAGACCACCTGGCCTGTGGTATCATAACACAGGGAATGAAGAAGCAGACAGGAGAATACAGGTGTCACCCGACTGAAGAGAGACTTGCAGAAATTAAAAACACTGACACTCTTCTCACCCATGATTTTTGTCTTGAATATACTGGAAATTCATAAATAAGTTCTTGCTGTTTTTCCTAATATAGGAATTATCGATAAATTTAACCCACATAAACAGCAGCCTTTTGGAGTCCTCAGTAATTGTTGAGAATGTGCAGGGGTCTGTAGACCAAGAAGATTTAGAACCCCAATGGGACGAGGGCTCAGATTCTGCTCACTGAGATCCTGCTGGTTTTAGCTGTGAGTTGTTGCTGATGGGTAAACAGATGTTAAAATGCTTTCTGCACCTACTTGAGTACTCTTTAAGTAACTGGTTTCATAGAAGTGGGTGGGCCACTGCCTCCACTTTACAGACCAGAAACTACTGATGGTGCCCGGTGTCGGGGCCAGGCTGCGAATGTGGGCTGTTGGGTTTTCTGTGCAGAGCCCTGGCCCTGAGGCGCTGTTGTCCTGCCCACACTGCCAGGTACCTTCTGTACGATGTCAATCCCCCTGAGGGCTTCAACCTCCGCAGAGATGTCTATATCCGCGTTGCCTCCCTCCTGAAAACTCTGCTGAAGACGGAGGAATGGGTGCTGGTGCTGCCCCCCTGGGGCCGCCTCTACCACTGGCAGAGCCCCGACATTCACCAGGTCCGGATTCCCTGGTCTGACTTCTTTGACCTTCCAAGTCTCAACAGAAACATCCCTGTCATTGAGTACGAGCAGTTCATTGCAGGTGAGGCGGGTGGTGGTCCTTTAACTGGGGCCGCTCTGTCATTGATTCTGGTGTGAACGTCCGGCCAGGCCAGAGACCTCGGCCACTGGGGCCATCTCCCCTCAGGCCTTTGTGTAGGGGCCCTGCTTCCTGCTTCTGTTTTCCCCACTACCAGTGATCTTGGTCTTTTCATAGTTTTTTAGGGAAATAGATCTGAAGCATCTGAGCTATGTGTCCCCTCAGCTCTGAAAACCTGGGCTGCCTTGGTGAAGTGGAGCTGTGATGGGGAGGCTGCTGCCCAGAGGCCAGCCTCGTCCCAGCTGGGCCGCAGGTCTCCCTTTCTGTGCAGGCCAGGCCACTCACCTGAGGGAAAGCTCAGTGCATGAGTGGTGGTAGCCGCGTGCTGGCAGACATGTAACGCCATGTCCTGCCTTGTTTGGTTCTGGTCAGGGTTCCTGTTTTAATGTTTTTAAGAGAGAAGAGCAGATGATTTCTTAGAATAAAGGTGTTGGAGCACACTGCTACCTTGTTTAGGAGACACGTAGGGTCATCTCTGCCCCATGTCCCTGGGGCTGTCTGGAGGAGCAAGTCAAGGCTCCTGAGCAGCAGTTGTGGGACTTCTGCTGTGTGAGGGCCTGGAGGCCTGAGAGTCGCTGTTCCCACCCAGGGCATGCCCGCACAGGTTCTGTTCTTGCTGCGCTGCGGGCCCTGTTGCCCGAAGACATTCTCCCCATCAAGGTCAGCACTGTGGGTGCCGCAGGCCGGGATCCTTGAAGTGGCTGCTGCTGGGAAGGCGTACCCGAGGCTGGAGGTCGGCCTTCCTACCCAAGAGGGGATGGGGTGTCCAATCTGACCCACCTCCTCCCAGGGGGGCCTTGCTCTGCACGGGGCTTGGCCCCCAGGGAACCTGCCCTTGACTTGCTAGTGGGGTGCGGCCTCAACCACGAGCTGGGCTAAGTGGTGGTAGACGGGTGTGGTTCCTGCTGCTCTGCCACCTTCATCCCTTGGGCTGGGCAGCAGGGTGAGGACTGAGCCCACGGGTGACAGTGAAGGTGGCAGCCTTGACCCTGCTTGGGTTTCTTCCTGCAGAGGGGACAGGCGTGGGCTTCACCCCAGAAGACCATCAGGCCTTGTGCCCTGGGTGCATCAGTGTCTCAGTTCCAGTGTCACCACCCCTGCCTGCTGTAGGAGCCCCTGAGCTTTGGGTGTTGGTGCCCAAGCCGGACCAATGTGGTTGACCCTTGTGGGTTTCACTTGCTGTGGCGCGCTCGTTCCCAGGCTCTGTCATTCCGTCTGTGAACACCTCTTCACTGAGCACCGGGTGGTGGTCGGGAGGCTCTAGGTGTGAGGGGAGCTATGGGTGAGAGGGACACTGACCCTGCTCTCCTGGGCCCTGTTGGAGAGTGGGGGATGAGCTTAAGTCAGTGGTGGAGACACGCAGCTCTCGGGCAGGTGCTGGAGCCACAGGATGAGAAAGGGGTGTAGGGGTTGAGTGGTGGTCGTGGCCTGGGAAGGCATTTCTTTTGGGGAGCTGCAGTTTGAATGGCCTCACAGGGGTCAAGAGATCCCTGGAGGAGACAGCTGGTCAGGGGCCTGGGGAAGGAGCGTGCCTTGGGCTCCAGGCACCACAGGGAGGGAGCCAGAGGAGGAAGAACCCAGGAGAGGAGAGGGCAGAGGACCGGCCCTGCCCCAGTGAAGAGGGGGTACAGCCGGAGAGAGAAGGACGCCCAGGGCCAGCCCAGGTGCTGTCAGAGGGCATGGCAGCATGGGGCCCCGAGGAGCTGCGGGGCCTGGATGTCCCATCGGACCCCCGTGTCCCAAGCTCCTTGTTACATCGTCTCTGTTACAAGGTCTCTCCAGTCCCGTTTGGGAAGACAGTGGTGCTCCATATGGGGTGATTCTCTGTGTCCCTGTAACCTGGGCTGTGGTCCCCGTTCTTGTCTGTCCTGTCTCCTCCAGAGTCTGGCGGGCCCTTCATCGACCAGGTCTACGTCCTGCAAGGCTACACAGAAGGCTGGAAGGAGGGGGCCTGGGAGGAGAAGGTTGACAGCCGGCCCTGCCTTGAGCCGCCGCTGTACTCTCAGGACAAGCACGAGTATTACAGGTACTGCCGGGAGGCCCACAGGCACGGCCCACATCCAGGGTGGCTCTCGTTGCCGTGCTTGGGGACTCAGACTGTTTAGAAGTATCCGTTTCCATTTCTAATGCATTTGAATCTGGTCATGGAGGTGTCATCACCCCAGGCTGCGTTGCTGTCAGAAGAGCTGCCTGGGGAAGTGCTGTCCCTGCTCCCCTCCCTCTGCAGCCTCCACAGCCCCCTTCCCCAGCAGAGGACCAGAGTAATGTGATTCTAAGACCTGGAGTGACTAGGAGCTCCTGAGAGCAGAGTTGCTTTGAGGATAGTTACATCACAATGGGCCCTGACACACAGAGCATTATTTCCTCTGGTTTCTCTGGGACCGCCCTGTTTTCCCGTCATTGAACCATCCAGGTTCTTGAAAAGAGTGTCAGTGGTCTCATCAGATGAGATGGAATTTGTGGTTTCTTTAAAAACTTCCACGCTATCACTACCCGCGATCACATGGGAACCAGCCAAGCTTCTCCAGGTCAGGCTGTGCATCTGGACTTGACGCCCTGCCCATGGACGAACACACCACACTGACGGGGTGCCGTGGGTCTTATTTTCCAGAGGATGGTTTTGGGGTTACGAAGAGACGAGGGGTTTAAACGTTTCCTGTCTGTCTGTCCAGGGATCGGCCTCCATCATTGCTCCTGTGCTATTGAGAAACACGTCTGCACGGTGAGTGTCTGCGTGGTCGCTGGGTGTCGGTTGGTGTGTGTGTGCGCCTGTATGCCTGTGTACCATGCTACTGGCATGGCTCGTGGCGGGGGTGAGGGGCACTCCCTGGACAGGTGGCCCTCAGCCCTCCCCCACCCCCAGGGGGCCTGGCGATCAGGACCCAGGGCGCGCCCTCCAGGGTCACCCCGGGAGCACCCCGGTGGGACGGCCCACCGGCTGTCTTCTGGGCGCTGCTTGGAGCAGCTGTGCTCTGAGCCTCACCTTGGTGGAGGGGTCGTCTCTGGTCCCACCGTTGGCGGGTGGTATAGTTGGAGTCACAGCTGGATCATGCCCCAGGGTCCCATCTGAGCTGGCGGGGAGCATTGGGGTTGTAGGGGGCAGTGGGAGAGGACGGGGATGAGGGCCGTGGGGTTGTGAGGCTGAAGCAGGGGCAGAGCCAGGACGGGAGCGGGACGAGGGACGAAGGACCACTGAGGGTCGGAGGCTGGGGCAGCCTACAGCTGGTCTTGGAGGCTCACGGTGGAGGAGGAGCACTTCTCCTCCGGGGGAGGAGGGGGGATCTCTCCTGAATCAGGCCTTTGCTAAGCTGGGCTCAGAGAGGTCAGAGGAACAGCTCAAGCCTGGGCACACCGCCCTGGAGGCTGTTCCTGGTCTTGTGTGTAGGAAGTCTGCTCGCCTGGGCTCTTGGAAGCAGAAAATCAGACATGCACCCAGGGTCTGGTGTGTGAGGGAAGCTCCTCTGGAGGTGCATGCTTGGTTCCAACATGCCCTGGGAGTTCCCTGCAGGTGTGAGTTGGGGGGGGGTGGGGGGACCCTGAAAAGCCGGCCCTCCCACTAGCCACCATCAGTGTCCTGAGCCTGCAGCAGGCATTGAGCCCCTTCCCTGCTCCCTGGGGCCTGGCAGGTCTGCCTGTCCCAGCACTGCCCCATGTGCCAGGATGCCAGGCCAATCCCTCCTGGGCCTTTGTAAAGAAAATGCAGGTGGGCCCACAGGCTCTGCTGGGTGGGTCTGATCTCCACAAAGAGAGGAGGACACACAAGATTGCCAGAGGTTTGGGACCCTGTGATACAAGTCCTAAAACTGCGTTTCCAAAGCAAGACCTGGCTGAAGTGTTGGGCTGTGGGGCGGGGGTTTTTTTTTTGTCGCATTTGCAGGTGAGGGGATCTTGAGCCCAGGAGAGGCTGGTGCACAGGGACCCTCCTTCCATTTAAGAGAGACTGGTGGGAGGGAATGGGATTAGGGTTAGGTTGCTGAGGCGTGAGGCCAGACAAGGTGGGCACCCCTACCACACAGACAACTCAAGATGTGAAAGGCACTGACCAAAGAGGATGGATACGTTCAGTTACATTGACGTTTAATAGGGCTTGTCTGCCAACAGATACTGTTAACAAATGGAAACAAACCACACAGAGGGGTACGTGTGGCCTGTCCTGTAGTACCGAGATACAGACAGAGCTCCTGAAGGCCCATGAGTACAGGGCAGGCAGCCTCGGAGCAGATTCAGCAAAAGACACAATATGTACATTATTGGGGGGGGCTGGGGTATCAGATATACCCTGTTTGTGGTCAATGGGGGACACACTGCCCTTAGACCTGGGGAGAGACGCAGCCCACTGCCCCACAGTACCCTTGGGAGAAAGGGCCCCAGGGGCAGAAGGAGGTGGGAGACCCCTGGGGGTGCAGGGGATGTCAAGTGAAGGGAGGCAGGCTCATGACCCTAAGTGCCTGCATGAGCATCCCACATGTGTTGCGGAATATTCCTGTGAGCCCCAGACCAGGGAGCCCTTATACCCCTCAGTAGTCGATCACTGGAAAAGCTAGGTTGTGCAAATTCAGAATTGAAACACGACTGAGCCGTGAAAATCAAAAAGCACTGCTGCCTCCAGCAAAGGAGCAAACAGCAAGTGAGAAAAGCAGAACGTAAGTCCAGCCATCCCAGAGCGGGAAGTTAGAGGGGCATGGCTGCCCACCCCTGAGGGCCCAGGGCCACGGCAGGGCTGCAGCACGCCCTCCAGGCCCCAGAGCCACTGAAGAGCCCTGGTTGGCCATTGGCAGACTGGAATACCCGCATCTGCAGGCTGTGCTGTGTCTTGTCGTAAAACAGAGGCTTCAGAAACAGTCTCTGTTCTCATAGGGACCCTAGGCTGCCACTGTGTCCATCCCCTCCCATCTTTCCAGAGCTCTTCTCCTCCCACCCAGTGCTCATGTCTGTCTCCCTGAAAAGCACACGTGTACTCACACCACAGGCATGTTCTCTGCAGAGTATCCTGTTTGTCTCTTTCCCACTTGGTGGTACCCCTTGGGAGTCTCTGTGAGGTGAGACCCGTGAGGTCACTGCAGAGGTTGCCACGTTCCTCTGCAGCTGTCTCTGCACAGAGGAAGAGAGTTCACTGAACCTGCCTGAGTTGGTGGCTTGTGACTGGTCCCACGTTTTGCCGTAACAAACAGGAACCATGTTTGCACAGTCACGGGGGGAGTGAGGACACAGGCTTTCAGAACAGAAGCTGGGTCTTGCTTTTGGTGGTGGCCAAGCCATGGTCCCCACACAGCCCCGGGCAGGGCACTTAGGGCTCTAGAGCTGACAAGTGAAGATGGACCTCTGCTATGTCCATTTGCGTTTCTTTGATTTCAGAGTAAAACCATGTAGAAAAGCTCTTTTGAAATGATTTTCTGTGAAGCATGTATTTAAATATTTTGCCAATTTGTTTTTCTGCAGAAGTTTTAAACTTGTATATTCAAAGTTGTTATCCTGTTGATTCCTTAAAGGTTTCTATGTGTTTTTTTTTTTTTTTAAACAATCTTTTAGTTCAGTTCATTCGCTCAGTCGTGTCCAACTCTTTGCTACCCTGTGGCCTGCACACCAGGCTTCCCTGTCCATCACCAACTCCCGGAGCTTGCTCAGACTCAACGTCCATCAAGTTGGTGATGCCACCCAACCATCTCGTCCTCTGTCATCCCCTTCTCCTGCCTTCAGTCTTTCCCCATCAGGGTCTTTTCCAATGAGTCTGTTCTTTGCATCAGGTGGCCAAAGTATTGGAGTTTCAGCATCAGCATCAGTCCTTCCAATCAATATTCAGGACTGATTTCCTTTAGGATGAACCGGTTGGGTCTTTTTCTCAAGAGTCTTCTCCAACACAATAGTTAAAAAGCATCAGTTCTTTGGCATTCAGCTTTCTTCATAGTCCAACTCTCACATCCATACATGATTACTGGAAAAATCATAGCTTTGACTAGACGGACCTTTGTTAGCAAAGTGATGTCTCTGCTTTTTAATGTGCTGTCTAGGTTGGTCATAGCTTTTTTTCCAAGGAGCAAGCATCTTTTAATTCATGGCTGCAGTCACCATCTGCAGTGATTTTGGAGCTCCCAAAAAATAAAGTCTGTCACTGTTTCCGTTGTTTCCCCATCTATTTGCCATGAAGTGATGGGACCAGATGCCATGATCTTAGTTTTGTGAATGTTGAGTTTCAAGCCAACTTTTTCACTCTCCTCTTTCACTTTCATCAAGAGGCTCTTTAGTTCTTCTTGGCTTTCTGCCATAAGGGTGGTATCATCTGCATATCTGAGGTTATTGATATTTCTCTCTTCAGTCTTGATTCCAGCTTCTGCTTCATCCAGCCCAGTATTTCACATGATGTACTCTGCATATAAGTTAAATAAACAGGGTGACACTTTACAGCCTTGACGTACTCCTTTTCCTATTTGGAACCAGTCTTTTGTTCCATGTCCAGTTCTAACTGTTGCTTCTTGACCTACGTACACATTTCTCAGGAGGCAGGTCAGGTGGTCTAGTATTCCCGTCTCTTGAAGAATTTTCCAGTTTCTTGTGATCAATTCAGTCAGAGCTTTAGCATGGTCAATAAACCAGAAGTAGATGTTTTAATAATCTTTACCATTTCAGTATTTTAAAAATTCTTTCGTGTTCTACTTTTTATAGTTTCTGTTTCCACAATTAACTTTGAGCCCCTGAGGACCTGTTCTGGCTTCAGAACAGAGCCTTTGCTCACTCCACCCGTGTCCCCACCCAGGCGTCTGGGAGCCACCCTCTCCAGGGTTGTCCTGCCTGGGGACCAGCCTGGAGTGGATGTGGCCTGTTCTGGAGGATCCTCTCTGTGTGTTCTGATTGTTCAAGTTGCTTGATGAGCTCAGGTGGGCAGCCTCTTCTGCCTCGCACTTTGAAGGATCGAATTGAAGCTTCCCTGAAGAAGGGGCTGGCTTTTGGCTGGAGAAAGACACACATGACGAGGATTTCTCTTTCCTTAAGGTGATCCTTAGAAGCAGAAGTAAACACTCCCTCCTTTGGGGTAGCTGTGGTTGTTTGACTTTGCCCTTCACCTAGAAGTGTGAGTTCAGCCATAGCTATTCCAACATTGAACCAGCTTTGCTTTCCTGGTATGAACTCCATTTGTGTTTTTCTTTTAGTATGTTTCTGGGTTCTGTTTGCTAGTTTTATTTATTTTGTGTATTTGTGTGCTTTTTTTGCATTGATAGTCACAAGTGAGCTTGGCTGCTGAGCAATTTCAGTGGCTAGGGCAGGAGGGAGTCCGTGAATGTTTAGAGCCACTGAGGAAGCGGAATCCCTCTGCAGACGGCTACCTTTGAAAGGGTCAGAGGAGACTTGCCCTCCTGCACCCAGCTGACCCTGCAGGGTTTGGACCTGCTCAGGTTTTGTCCTGGACTATTCCCTGGCCCAGCGCCCTCCCACATGACAATGCTCAGTGGAGCACATGGGCACAAAGACCTTCTTTTTCTGTTGTTTAAAAATAGGTCTGTGATGTTGGACCGAGCCGAGAACCTCCTCCATGACCACTACGGCGGGAAGGAGTACTGGGACGTGAGTGTTACCTCAGGCGTCTGTGTGCACATGTGTCGCTTGGGAAACACACACCCCCCCCCCGAACACACACACACACACACAGAAACTCTGTGTCCACCTGCTGACTGACAGTGAGGCCCAGAGCATCTGGGGGTGGGCCCACCGCTGAGTGCTCCCCACCTGCCCCGAGGTGCTCCTGGGAGAGGGCTGGGCATTCCAGGCCCCCCTCCTGTGCCAGCTGTCCTTGCTGCTGCCACTGGGAGCCTGGACGAGAGCTCTGGCCCCATGTGCTCAGCCATGGGAGGTGGGCGTGCTCTACTCGAGTCCTTGACAATGGAGCCCGGCTCTGCTTTGACGGGGAAGTGCTGGCTCTGGTGGACAGATGGTGATGGAGGTGGGCCACAGCCTTCTCCCGTCCTTCTGGGGGTAGGGATGGCTAGTCATCAGGTATCTGGTTTGGAAAAGAGGTGCATTCCTGCCCATGGAGGCCCAGTGCAAAAGCATCAGACCTTCCCTGGGAAGAGCCCTCAGCTATGAGGTGGAGATCCAGGTGACGTCAGCATGCCTGGCCTGTCCACGGCCTGTCCTGTCCGGGGCTCTGCCAGGAGCATCGGGGTGTGTGGGCGGCCTGCAGGGACAGCCCCCCCACCTCTTACGAGTACAAAAACTGACTCTTAGCAGGGATATTTGTCTGTTGTTGACGTGAAATAGAAGTGGGGGTTGGGCTGGGCAGAGGTCCCCAAGTGAGACCTTGGACTCGGGCACCTCCTGAACAGGTGGTTACAGTCACAGAAGGGCCATTGTCGTCGCATGGACACGGGTTCTGTGCCTCTCAGCAGCACTGGGCCCCCACCAGCCCTGCAGGGTGGTGACCCCTCAGCACTTTCCTGACCCTGCCAGTCACGCTCACTTAGCCAGACCCGGGCCCCAGGCCATGGGGACACTGGCAGGAGACACCAGGCCCGGGTGGTCACGCCCCCTGGACACACCTGGCTGTCCGAACGGTGGGCTCCACCTTGCGTCTGCCGCACGGCCCATGGGCCAGTGGCCAGCCTGCCTGGGACCCTCGCTCACTCTTTGTCCTCAGGTTGGACTCCGGATGGGTGAGGGGTTTCTGGGGACGGGAGGGAGTGGCGGGCGAGGAGGGTTGGTGATGGGCTCACGGCCGGTCTCCTGCAGACCCGGCGCAGCATGGTGTTCGCCAAGCACCTGCGGGTGGTGGGGGACGAGTTCAGGAGCAGGTACCTCAACTCCACGGACGTGGCCGATGGAATCCCCTTTGAGGAGGACTGGACCCGGATGAAGGTATGCCCCCTCCCCTGTAATCCTGGGGTGTGGGGTGCATTTCTCTCTCGAGATGCCTCACAACTGAGCCCTTAAAAGTTAGGAACGGTCTGAAGGGGGCATGCTTGCCCGTCACAGGGCTCCTGGCCCTGTGCCCCAGTTACCGAGCTGCTGCTCATCAGCAGGGAGCCGCATCCTAGTGTAAACCTGAGGACGTTGGTAATCAGTCCAGGGACAGACCCTGTCAGGCCCTGAATCCTGCCTGCTTGTTAACAGCTCAGCCAGTTTGGTCCCCCTTCGCCAGGTCAAGCTGGGCACCTCGCTGGGGGGCCCGTACCTGGGCGTCCACCTGAGGAGGAAAGACTTCATCTGGGGGCACAGGGAGGACGTGCCCAGCCTGGACGGGGCTGTGCGGAAGATCCGCAGCCTCATGAAGGCCCACCAGCTGGACAAGGTGTTCGTGGCCACAGATGCCGTCAGGAAGGGTATTCGGCTCCTGTCCGTCTGTTCCTGCCTGGGTTAATAGTGGGGTCGTGTTTCTGTCCTTGTCCCCCGCCCTGTGGTCCTGCTTGTGGGCACATGTGCATGTGTGTGCGAGTCCCTCTTGGCCTGTGTGAGTCGTGGATACTGTGCAAGCATGAGTCCCCTGCACCCTGCAGAGTTGTGGGTATGTGCCTGCATGTGTGAGCACCCCATGGCCCCCCTCACTGGCCTCCTCGTGCCCACAGAGCTGGAGGAGTTGCGGAGGCTGCTGCCTGAGATGGTGCGGTTCGAACCCACGTGGGAGGAGCTGGAGCTCTACAAGGACGGGGGCGTGGCCATCGTGGACCAGTGGATCTGTGCACACGCCCGGTAAGGGCCCTCTCGCGTGGCCCGTGTTCCCAGCTGGGTCCTTGTGTGCAGACGGGCCGCTCTGCTCACCCACCCCTGAGTCCTGAGCCCAGGCCGCTTGCTGATGACTGGCTACAGGAACCAAGGGGACTGGGGCAGGGGCCCGGGCAGGTGTCTGGGTAGGTGGTGGATGGGGGGTGTGCGCTGCAGCCCTGCTGACAACCTGTTCCTCGGCAGGTTTTTTATCGGCACATCGGTCTCCACGTTCTCCTTTCGAATTCATGAGGAGAGGGAGATCCTGGGCTTGGACCCCAAGACAACATACAACCGGTTCTGCGGGGACGAGGAGAAGGCATGTGAGCAGCCCACTCACTGGAGGATTGCGTACTGAGCCCACGCGGCTGCCTGAGGACACGTGTCCCCTCCTGGACCTCAGGCTGGGGGCCCCGTGGGACTGTGCTGTGTGCATCCTCGGCCTGGTTGTCTCTCTGAGCCAGCGCCTCTGCATCCCCAGGACTTGGGTTGCTTTCACTTGGGATCCATCCGGAAGCACGCGTCTGCAGCCAGTGAGGCCCCCGCTGATGCTGCGGAGGTTCCGGCTTGTCCTCACAGACCTTGGTCTGTGGGGTTTGCAGCAGCGTTGGCAGGCCTGGTACCTGGGCTGCTCCAGCCCTGGGCCAGTGGACACGATGCTGACCCTGTCTGTACCCTAGAGCAGTGCCCTTGGCCCTTCCCTTCTCCCCACAGAACCCCATGCCAGCTGGACGGCAGGCGGACCCCACCTCACCAGGGCTGGGCTGAGGCTTGTGGGGGCTGTGATCCCCACCCCTCACCTCGGCCTGAATCAGAGCACCGGAATATTCCTCAGGAGGGCCCGGTGCTCTGTGTGCTCATACTGGGGTGAGGGGAGGGGAGAGCCCCTCTGTGGTTGTCTGCAGGGTCCGTCCAGGCGGTGCGGTGTAACGGCCACAGCAACACACTGGGGAACTGGATGCTCATCCTTGAAGACTCTGTGCCCCCGCCCTCCGCCTTGAGGGCGAAGGGAGCAGCCGAGAGGAGCAGGGTCAGTGCAGCCTCAGACCAGGCGCCCAACTTCCCCAACACCTGGGGTGACTGCTGATGTGGGGGTGGGGTACCCAGAGCCCTGACCTTCCTGTGTCTCCTTCAGGGCCCTAGGTGTCACTCTCAGCCATGTGGGTGAAATGACAAGATATTTATTCTTTCTCCATTTGTACATCAAATGTTAATACAGGGCCCTAGGTGTCACTCTCAGCCGTGTAGGGTGAAATGACAAGATATTTATTCTTTCTCCATTTGTACATCAAATGTTAATAAAATACATTTTCTATAAGCGGTGCTTCTTCCGCCCGAGTACTCTTTTGGCCAAGAGCTGGACCAAGCATTTGGACTTGGTTGTCACCTTCCTCTTTGAGGAAGGCAAGCTGCTCTGTCATTGGTGTGTTTGTGGGTGTTCATGGATTCCTGAGGCCATCAGCAAAGCCTCCCATGTTGGAGATGGCTTGGGCTGCTGTTTGGGGATGGGAAGACCCACCTTCATGGGCCAGGCCAGGCTGGGTTCCCCAGGACACACCTTTGCAGGTGGAGGACAAGGGAGACACACATCCCAGAGGTGTCTGGTTAGAGGGTGGGAGGAGTAGGTGGCAGATGACCCACGCCCTCTGGAACTGCTGCCCTCTTCCCTGGGGGTTATTGTCCAGTTGCTCAGTTGTGTCCAACCCTGTGACCCCATGAACTGCTGCACCCCAGGCTTCCCTGTTTCACTATTTCCTGGAGTTTGCTCAAACTCATGTTGAGGCCATCCAACCATCTGATCTTGTGTAACTCTCTTCTGCCCTCAGTTTTTCCCAACATCAGGGTCTTCTCCAGTGAGTCAACTCTCTGTAACAAGTGGCCAGAGTATTGGAGCTTCAACTTCACCATCAGTCCTTCCAGTGAATATTCAGGGTTGATTGCCTTTAGGACTTACTGGTTTGATCGCCTTGCTGTCCAAGGGACTCTCAAAAGCCTTCTCCAACACCACAGTTGAAAAACATCAGTTCTTTGGCACTCAGCCTTCTCTTTATGGTCCAAATCACATCTGTACATGACTACTGGAAGAACCATAGCTTTGATTATACAGACATTTGTCGGCAAAGTAACATCTCTGATTTCTAACATGCGGTCTAGGTTTATCATAGCTTTTCTTTCAAGGAGCAAGCATCTTTTTTTTTTTTTTCAGATTCAGCAGCATTCATTTTTATTTCTAAAGAAGCATCCAGTGACATTACTGTTTTCCATCCACCTCTGAACTCTCAATGAGCCCAGTGAGACGAGGCAGTGGCTCCAGCACAGCAGCTTGGGGCCCCTCCACCTCTGACCCGCCTTCCCCTCTCCAACCTGCAGCCCCACCAAGAGCGGCAAATCGTTCCTCAGAAACCAGGACCTGGTTTACTTGGGAAGGACAGAGGAACAAGGCTGGCCTTCCCCACAGTCCCTCTATCAAAAAAGAGTATTTTTAAAAATCCTTTATTTTTACAAAGAAACTACTCAAAAGAATACAAGATTCTGATTAACCTTAAACACACCAAGTTTTGCAGGAGCTGTCCTGGAGAAAATGTTCTACGTTCCCAGATGGCGCAGTGGCAAAGAATCCGCCTGGGAAATGCAGGAGACGCATGAGACGCAGGTTCAATCCCTGAGTGGGGAAGATCCCCTGGAGGCACCCCACTCCAGTATTCCTGCTGGGAGAATCCCATGGACAGGGGAACCCTGGAGGCTACAGTCCATGGGGTGGCAAAGAATCGTACATGACTGAGCGCACACACACGTTCACACACACACAGCACACCTCGAGGAGGCCCAGCGAGTGAGGCGCCCTCTCAGCTCCTCAGAGCAGGGCTGGGCCCGGAGAAGCGGCTCCATGGACGGGCCCACAGCGCTGGTGGGTGACCCTTCTCTTCTGACCACTGAGCTGCAGGCTCCCTGTCAGTCCTGCGGCCTCAAGGGCTGCGGCTGTGCTCCACCCCTCAGCCTTCTCACCGGAAGCCAGGAGCAGAGCAGCTGGGAAAAGACCTAGGAGCAAGCATCTTAATTTCATGGTTGCAGTCACTGTCCACAGTGATTTTGGAGCCCAGGAAAATAAAATCTGTCACTCTTTGCATTGTTTCCCCGTCTGTTTGCCATGAAGTGATGGGGCCAGATGCCATGACCTTTGTTTTTGCAGTCAGAGGCTATAACTCACCTGGCAAGGAGGAGCCTCACCAAGCCCCTCCCACCTCTCCTCTGGACCCCCAGATCTGCCCCTCCTGATGGCTGCTGACAGTCTGGTCACTCAGCATTGACCTTCTGGAACGCAGACATTCGAACTTTCAGGGCTGCATCTCCTCATCTGTGGAGAGGAGAGTGGTCAGGAGTCAGGCGTGCAGGCAGGAGCCAAGCCAAAGCTCTGATTGCCTCCCCACCTCCACACCTTCCCTCCACCCCACCGCCCCATCCTCAAAGGCAGGCACAATTCAGCCTCAACCAAGTGGAGAGGCTGGCCTTAGATAAATGTTCCTGTCCCTTCTGCCTGCTGGTTCTCTCTCTGATTAAGTTGGCCCTTGTTCAGGAAGGAGATGACACAGCCAATTAACTCTCAGGACATTGTCACCAGCATTCAGAGAAACCCAATCGTGTGGTCCTTTCCAACCAAGAGAGGGAGGTGAGAGTGGAAAATTCAAAGACATCACTTAAAATGAAGATTGACTTCAGAAATCCTCTATCTTGGCTCATGTACCTGATTCTGGCTGTGGACCCCAGGGTCAAGGCTGATGACATACGTGGGTGTAGATTTGGGGAGAGCAGGAGCCCCCTCTATGGGGACAGGGAGCTCCCATCCAGGCATCCCACCCTGGGTGACCTATTTGGGTGAAAGAACCAAGGCCTGGGCTCCTTCCAGAGGAAGAGACTTCTGTTGCAGGAGCGCGCCTGCTGACCCACAGGGTGTCCCGGGGGTGGGCACCTGGGCCCGGGCCCCTTCTAGATGGGAACATGAGATTCTCTTCCTGAAGCCAAGCATCAATCAAGAAAACAGAAACCCTGCCAAAATTCTGCCCTCCAAAGAGGAGATCTGCCTCCTGAGGCCACCACCGAGGAGGCCAAGCTGAGGGAATGGGACGTACCAAGCCAGTGGATTGGGGCTGGTGACAGGACTTCTGCTTGCCTGGCTTCAGGGCAGGCTCTACCTGCAGACGCCTCTCATCTGTTGGGGTCCAGGGGGGCACAGGGAAGGTACAGGGGGCCACACACACCTGAGATGCCCCCAGGCACCCCTGAGCCCTCACCTGGACACACTTCATCCTCTCACCCCAGGCACCCCTGAGCCCTCACCTGGACACACTTCAGCACCCCACCCCAGGAAACCAAGCCCTCACCTGGACACACCTCATCCTCTCACTGCCAGGCACCCCTGAGCCCTCACCTGGACACACCTCAGCACCCCACTCCAGGCACCCCTGAGCTCTTGCCCCAGGCTGCCAGACCAGTGTAGGAAAGTTCGGAGCCCCTGGATCCTCAGATGACGGTATCTCTGGGGACCTTTTGGGGTTGGTTCTCCAGAATCTCCACACCCCACCTGTCCCCATGTCTGCCCAGGGCACCAGGCACCATAGCCTCTCTGACTCCCCACTGCCCCATCGCTGTGCCACCCAGGTATGGCTAGGCCAGGCCTCAGACCACCAGTAGTTGGCTGCATCCATGCACCCAAGCTTGAGATCCAGAGAGGGCTCAGGAGGAGGGACGTGGGGCTGCCTCCTACCCACTCTCCTGCAGGGCTGGGCCTGGGGGCCTGGCCATAGGAAGGCTGCAGGCTTGTGGTCACTGTCCAGCTCTACTGTGTGGGAGCTCCCTCCAGTGTCCCAGCCGAGCCCTGAGTCCTTCTATCATAAGGTAGGGTAAGAGTCCCTTACCACGGTCACCACGATGCCAGTGGAGACCCCAACTGCTCACCTGCCTCTTCTCCTGACCCACGAAGACAGCCCTTGTCAGGGCCTCTCTGGGTCCCCCCATTGTCCACCAGCCCACGGCTCCTGCCCAGATGGTCCAGTGGACGTGGAAGCTAGGGCCCGACTCCTGGAGGCTGGGCGAGGAACCAGGCTGCCCAGCAGGAGTGTGACCTGATTTCCAAAACACATCCCAGACATGTCCTTGCCAGGTCCCCACTGGCCCCTCCTCTTGGCCACCGGTTCCTGCAGCCCTGCCCTGCCCCTGAGAGTTCCCTCTGCCCTGGCTGAGCTCTGCATGTGTCCAGGGTTGGGGGCATCCCTTGTGCACACTTGACCCTGGCCTGCTCACGGCACTCTCACAGCAGAGCCCTCTACCCTCCCTGCAAGCCTGGTAGACCCCAGTCAGGGGCTCTGAGCTCATTGGGTCCCTCCTCCCTGGCTGACCACGCAGGACATCATCACAGGTCCCCTCTCCTGCCCAGGGCTTCCCTGAATCCACACCCCAAAGCCCTGCACCCACACTCTCCTCCCTCCTACCTGCAGGTCCCCAGCTTTGAGGCAGCCAGAGCCCACCTGGAATGGACAGCAGCAGCCTGAGACCACACCCCCCTGCCCCCAGTTTTTCTCAGCTCTCGGGACAGCTGGCCTGGCCCGCACCAGCCTGAGACCCTCAGCCGGTCTCCCTGCCTCTCACCTCTGCCAGGCCCTGCTGGCCTCCCCTCCCTTCACTCTTTGCCCAGAGTCCCTCTGCTGTCCACTTCTCTGCTCATGTTGTCCCTTCTCCTGAGCTGCCCAAATCCTCCTCACAAGCAGACGGCAGACAAATGAAGTGAACTGACTTAGATGCTCCTCCTGGTCTTGACCTCCCGCCCCACTGGGCTCACGCTGGGCCCTGGTTCTCCTCTGGGCCAGCTCCGTCTGCTGGGACCTATGCTGCCTGCCTTGGGCACCAGCCGGCCTTCAGGACCCTCCCAGGAGACAGGACCACCATCGCCAAGTGCTCATGGCCGCACTTGCTACCAACGCCATCGTGGTTTGCTCCCGGCCATCCAACCCTGGACCCTACAGGCTTGTTGAGGGGTCACACAGAGAAGCCCCCTACTGCAGGGAGGAAGGACTTTAGGGCCTGAGAGAGGGGGCAACTCACCCGTGAGCCCCAGCAGGGCCCAGGAGTTACCGTGTCCAGGCTTCCCCCACAGCCTGGTCAGTCCTGGGGCTCTGGGCAGGGATGTCCACGCTGCTGTAGACACTGACATGGTGCCCGTGTGGGCATCACAGGGGACCAGCCACGCACTTCTGGGTTCATTCTCTAGGGCCCAGAGTAGACCTGGCCCCCTCCTCTTCTCTGTCCAGCTCTGGCCCTGGGGCTGCACTGATGACCAGCATGACTGGGATCCACATCTGGAGCTGGGTAACTGTCCTCCCTGAAAACAGGGATTAAGTTCAGATTTGACCTGGAGATAAACCATGTTCTTACGATTGGGGAGATGTCCAGCTACCCTGTAAGCCTTGTGGTATTGAACACAGGGCCTCCTGCCCTGAAGACCAGAATGTCCTTGGTGCCCCTCAAAGTGGGCAGCAGGGAGCCCCCGGGAGCACCCTGCTGCCCTCACAGCCACACGGACAGATTCCCCAACAGCCTGGTGCCCTCCAGCTGGTTCCAGCACCCCCATCCTCAGCAGGGCAGGATGGCGGAAAGGGTGTGTGGGGTGTGGGAGCTCACCACCGAAGGGGATGATGAGGGCCACCTAGAGCCAGGTGCTGAGGGGGTGCCCTTCCTCCCCTCTGACCCACAGGGTGCCCGGGGAGGGAGGGCCGGCTAGAGCCCAGCGCTCCCCAGAAGTCAACCAAGCTGGTCTGCAGATTCAATAACCCAGTTCCTAAGGCCCAGGGGAGGTAACAGGACACATAGCCCTTTCTGCTGGGTGCCAGAGCCATCTGTCCCAGGACCGTCCATCACTCTTGGATGACATTAGCTGGCTAATGGAGGTTAGATGCCGCAAGAAATGGCCTGTGACAAATTAAATCTCTTGATTCTATTAAAAGGCCTTTTCAGGACAAACCAGGGAGGCTCTGTGTCCCTGGGGCCTCTCTCTTCACGGCTGGGCTGTGTGCAGAGTGGGCAAGTCGGGTGTGTGTGGGGGGACATAGGCCACTGACTGTGTCCTGGGATAATCATGGCACAAGCCCCCCTGCAGGCTCCCCACCTCCCCCCGCTCCACCCCCCTTCCACCACATCTCCACCCCAACACACCCTGGCCTGTCTCCGGAGGACCTGCTGGCAAAGCTAGTCTGCAGGGCAGGCACCTGTTGGCTGGTGGACTGGACACTGGGGTCTGGGCTCAGCTCCTGGCACTGCCCCCTGCCTTAGCTTCCCAGGGATGGTGAGGATAAGTAGCAAGTGCCAAGTGACCACAGTGACAGCAACTTGAGGAGACATCGGGGAGGTGGCAGTTTGGGGAACGAGTGATATTTTGCTGCCAGGACATGCAGGGGTGGCAAGGCTGGTCCTGTAAGCGGTTAGGAGAAATACGGCCCAAGAGAAGGAAGGAGTGGACATGGAAGGTTTGGCCCCCTCTTCCAGGAGTGGGCATGGTGCTGAGAACCAGCGACTGGCAGGGAAGGGGCTCTGTGGACCCTCAGCCACACAGGGAGCAGGGTGAGGAGGGAGCTCCCGGCAGAGGACTTCTGCTCCCCGAAGATGCCCAGTGAGCAGCTCGGTCACTCCTTTTGTATGCAAGGCTGAGCCTAGGAGTGTGGAAGGGGAGCCCCCAAAGGCCAGAGAGGGAAGTGGGAGTGTAGCACAGGCTATGTCCAAGGAGATGCCACTGGAGGATTTCCAGATGCTGGCTCTCATATTCAGAAGGCTCAGTGAGACCCAATAGTGTAAGTCAAGAGATGTGCATGCAGAGAATGATGGTGAAACTGCAGAAAAGCTGAGAGTGAGAAGGTCCCCAAGTCCCTAGAGGCAGGGGACTGATACCCCACGAAGAGCAGCTAGACAGACCAGCTGCTGACGTCTTCACAGGACTCAGGGCAGAGGTAGACTCAGGCACAGCATGAAGATTTGTGTTACCAGCAAAACTATCTTTCAAGGATCAGAACAAAATATAGCTTCAGTTCAGTTCAGTCACTCAGTCGTGCATGACTCTTTGCAACCCCACGCACCGTAGCCTGTCAGCCTCCTCTGTCCATGGAGTTCTCCAGGCCAGAATACTGGAGTGGGTTGCCATGCCCTCCTCCAGGGGATCTTCCCAATCCAGGGAGTGAACCCAGGTCTCCTGCATTGTAGGCAGATTCTCTACCACTGAGCCACCACAGAAGTCGCTATAGAAAGGTTTAAACAAACCCAAATATATCAGAGATTCCAATAAATGTTAACACATGAAACTTCCAATTAAGAGACTAGATTGAGTAAAGGATGAGACTGACCCTTTAGTCGAGTTCTGTGCTGCTCTTGAGACACCTGGCCTGTCCTGAGTGCGAGAGGCGGCCTGGCCTCTGGGTGCCTCTGCTATGATGTGAGCTGGCATGGGCTGGCCCTCTGGGCCCAACAATGAGGGTACAGCCCCACTGCTTTGGATCCTCACACCCAGGGCCTCAAACCATACAGCTCGCATGGTCAGAAGTTCAGCATGGAGCCCGAACGAAGAGGTCTTACCTGGATCAACTCTGGCTCCCTTAGCTGTTGGGGCGCTCAGCCCTTCTCGTGACTTCCACGTGGCTCCTGTACCTTCAGTGCCTCTTGGGCTGGTGTTACTCGGCTCTCCACATCGTCCCGTCACCACCCCCGCCTGCCTCTGCCTGGGGCACCCCCATGGCCACACCCACCTGCCGGGGTAACCCAGGACAGCCTCCTGCTTTCAGGTCCCAGCCTTGGTTGCTGACATGCATTGTCATCACCCCTTGTGCTGTGTAAGGTAAGAGGTTCCTGGGCATCTTGCACAGGGACTGAGATGACCTGGCCAATTTCTGTCAACCACACCCAGAGATACTAAGGGAACATCTCATGCAAGGATGGGCTCAATAAAGGACAGAAATGGTAGGGACCTAACAGGAGCAGAAGGTATTAAGAAGAAGTGGCAAGAATACACAGAAGAACTGTACAAAAAAGATCTTCACAACTCAGATAACCACGATGGTGTGATCACTCATCTAGAGCCAGACATCCTGGAATGCGAAGTCAAGTGGGCCTTAGGAAGCATCACTATGAACAAAGCTAGTGGAGGTGATGGAATTCCAGTTGAGCTATTTCCAATCCTGAAAGATGATGCTGTGAAAGTGCTGCACTCAATATGTCAGCAAATTTGGAAAACTCAGCAGTGGCCACAGGACTGAAAAAGTCAGTTTTCATTCCAATCCTAAAGAAAGACAATGCCAAAGAATGCTTGAACTACCACACAATTGCACTCATCTCACACGCTAGTTTTAGTGCAATGCTCAAAATTCTCCAAGCCAGCCTTCAGCAATACGTGAACTTCCAGATGTTCAAGCTGGTTTTAGAAAAGGCAAAGGAACTAGAGGTCAAATTGCCAACATCTGCTGGATCATCGAAAAAGCAAGAGAGTTCCAGAAAAACATCTATTTCTGCTTTATTGAATATGCCAAAGCCTTTGACTATGTGGATCACAATAAACTGTGGAAAATTCTGAAAGAGATGGGAATACCAGACCACCTGACCTGCCTCATGAGAAATCTGTATGCAGGTCAGAAAGCAACAGTTAAAACTGGACATGGAACAACAGACTAGTTCCAAATAGGAAAAGGAGTACACCAAGGCTATATATTGTCACCCTGCTTATTTAACTTATATGCAGAGTACATCATGAGAAACACTGGGCTGGAGGAAGCACAAGCCGGAATCAAGATTGCCGGTAGAAATATCAATAACCTTAGATATGCAAATGACACCACCCTTATGGCAGAAAGTGAAGAAGAACTAAAAAGCCTCTTGATGAAAGTGAAAGAAGAGAGTGAAAAAGTTGGCTTAAAGCTCAACATTCAGAAAACTAAGATCATGGTATACGGCCCCATCACTTCATGGCAAATAGATGGGGAAACAGTGGCTGACTTTATTTTTCTGGGCTCCAAAATCCCTGCAGATGGTGATTGCAGCCATGAAATTAAAAGACGCTTACACCTCAGAAGGAAAGTTATGACCAATCTAGATAGCATATTAAAAAGCAGAGACATCACTTTGTCAACAAAGGTCCGTCTAGTCCAAGCTATGGTTTTTCCAGTGGTCATGTATGGATCTGAGATTTGGGCTATAAAGAAAGCTGAGCACCGAAGAATTGATGCTTTTGAATTGTGGTGTTGGAGAAGACTCTTGAGAGTCCCTTGGACTGCAAGGAGATCCAAGCAGTCAATTCTAAAGGAAATCAACCCTGAATATTCATTGGAAGGACTGATGTTGAAGCTGAAACTCCAATATTTTGGCCACCTGATGCAAAGAGCTGACTCATTTGAAAAGACCCTGAAGCTGGAAAAGATTGAGGGCAGGAGGAGCAAAGGGAAAGCAGAAGATGAGATGGTTGGATGGCATCACCAACTCAATGGACATGGGTTTGGGTGGACTCAGGGAGTTAATGATGGACAGGGAGATTTGGCGTGCTGTGGTTCATGGGGTCACAAGGAGTCAGACACGACTGAGCGACTGAACTGAATTGAACATCCAGGATCTGAGTCAACCTGGTGTCCTGTTGGTTTCCAGGGGGATGGAGCTGGCCAGTAGCCAGAGGTGAGGGCCTCACCCTGAAAGGGAGTTTTGTTAACCTTCACCCGCAGGAAGCAGCAGGGCCGTGTCAGGGTTGGGTTCCAAATATGGAGGGAAATATGATTCCCGTGCAAGCTCCCTCCTTTTCCTCCCACACATCTGTCTCCTCAGAAACAATGTTAAGTGAAACCAGGGCAGGATGAGGAAGCCAGTGCACAGGGTGCAGGCACTGCAGGGGGCCAGGCAGCTCAAGGGTACAGGGGTGCTGGGGTGAAGGCTGAAGGGATGCAGGGTGTATATGGGTACAGGGTGCAGGATGTGTAGGGGTACCAGTGGTACAGGGGCTCAGGGGTCAGGTGGTGTAGGGGTGCAAGTGGAACAGGGGTGCAGGAGTGCAGGCTGTGTGGGGGTGCAGCATGTTGCCTGGGACCTGAAGCTGAGCTCTGCATTTTAGGGTGGGCTCTGCCCTGCCTTGAGCTCACTTGCATAAATGGGAAGGTGACCCCTGCACCTACAGTCTAGTGGATAGGGCTGCTTTCTGACCTTCATGCCCAGCTGGTTGGGTATGATTTCCAGCTCTAACACAGCTGGATCACAGCCCAGCCGCCAAGCAGGGGCAGCGCCCTAGACTGCCCTGCCTCTCACCACCTGACTTTCGCCTCTTAGTCCTCTGGGTCCCGGTTTCCAATACTCTGAATTAAAATAGAGCACCTGTCTGGGCTTGGAAAGGGCCCCCTATGCTGCCAGGAACATAAAAAGGCTTCAGTAGATGTCGGCCACTGAACATTATCCATACAGATAGGGAATCTTCTGAAATGGAGGCTTTTTTAAAAGAGTCAACCACAGTAAAAAGAAAAAGGCTCAGTTAGTGAAAAACACAATGGAGATGGTAGACTGTTTTTTTTTCTGCTCAACTGTATACATACTTCTTTCTAAAAACAAATATCTGTGATGTGTCTGAGAGCCTGAGAGTCCTGACTCTTTCAAACCAACTTAAACACAACCCCTTTACAAATAGTACTTAGTAAATTACTATTATATTATCAGTTATAGCAAAAGTTGCAGAGATGGGTATGTGCTTTGACCCAGCCATCTGGCTCATGGAGGGTGGTGGTTAGCTTAAGAAAATATCTCACCTGAAGTAAAACCCCCATGAAGGTGTCCACTGTAGTGTTAGTTATAAAAGTGTGCGATGACAAGACACGTGTTGGTCCGTCAGTGTATGTGCCCTAAGTGGACAAGGGGGTCATTGAAGAGCGTCATAGAATCAGATGTGTAGATGAGCCTTGATGTGAAGTCAAGTGGAAAAGGGACAATATCAGAATAGCACAACTCCATCTTTAGAGCCACAAGTTAATTAATGTAAGACATGAGCAAAAACTAAAAGAATGCGTCCGTTTTGGTGGGTTCCTGATAACTTGCTCATTTTCAGGCTTGTCTTCAGTATTTCTGGTTTCTTGTGATAAGAAGGGTCTTCGGGTGGTGCTAGTGGTAAAGAACCTGCCTGCCAATGCAGGAGACATAAGAGATGCAGGTTTGATCCCTGGGTCAGGAAGATTCCCTGGAGAAGGAAATGGCAATGCACTCCAGTATTCTTGCCTGGAAAATTCCATGGATGGAGGAGCTGGTGGGCTACAGTCCATGGGGTTGCAAAGACTGAGCGACTTCACTCACTTATCACATGTCTAGAAAAGCACTAAAATCCTTCATGGTGGCAACTGTTCCCCATGACTCACAGAAACCTTCTGGAAAAATGTGCGCTAGGTTGCGTGTATTCCTCCTTCACCAAAATCACATGTATACTGACCTGCACCTGCCTCTTTGGAGCAGTCTCTCAGAGCTACCTGAGGTGCTGTCTCTCAGGCTGCAGTCCTCATTTTGCCCCAAATAAGACAAAACTCATGACTCTTAACATTGTGCCCTTTTTCAGTCGACAACACCCTGTGGGGGTCACCCTGAAGAGGCCCCTGTGGCCACACGTCTAAGGGAAGGTTGTTCTCAGCCCTGATTGTGGGCTGGGGACACGTCTGCATAACTGAAAAACCACATGTGGTCAGAAGGCCATGAACTCCCTGTAACAGGGACCCCCACATGCTGTAGGCTCACCCATAAGCCCAGGTGACCACCCCCCGCCCGAGCAGCAGCCAGACTCCCCCACCACCCACACTGAAAGAGGAGGACTCGGGAGAGGCAAAGAGCCACTGGCCCTTGAGAGAAGCAGGAAGCAGAAACACTGCCACCTGCGGTGTCTCGCCACTAACTCCCTAGTCAGAGAGAAGTAGCCAGGGCTGTGACACTGTCCACCCCATGACCGCTGCCAATAGAGCTCAAAACCCTTTAAATAACAAATTCCAGCTGGAAGCACAGCCCCCACCGTCACTGGCCATGAATCTTCTCTGCTGCTGCAACTGCTCTGCTCTGCTGGTCAGCATTGTGAGGGTCCCTGCTTGGCCAGACCAGACCCCCTCACCTTTCCGACTCGTCATCCCCAGGATGTTCCTAGGGGGAGGTCAGTAGGTGGATGGTGGTGTGGTATCTGAGGGAGCCCTGATTTGCTTCCCCTCAGCACCGTTGTCCCTCTGGCTGCCTTGTGCCCCACACCTGGAGGTCAAGCTGCTGCATCCCCCCTGGACAGTGGAAGGGTGCAGCCTGGCCCCAGTCGGGTGACTGTCTGAGTGTGGGTCTTGGGAGCACAGCAGCAGGTGGCCATGTGTTTGGCCATTGGGTCCCTTTGTCCTAAACTCTGGGCGATGTTTTCTGGGGTCAGTGATTGCTTCCCAGCCAAAAGATGTCTGTGCAGGAATTTCAAGGGGTTGCGTGATGTTTGTGAGCTGGGGAGGAGGTGGGCAAGGATGTGTGGAGGCCTGGCCAAGGGCCCTGCAGAAGTTGGGAGTTTTGCCCTGGAAGGACCGGGGTGTCAGCGAGGGTCTGAAAGTCTGTGAGTGCAGTGACAGTGGCCAGGGGACAGGCATGGACCTGCCTCCAAAGCTGGCTTCCTGCTGGTTCACCTAAACTGAACTTGGCCATCAGATCACAGGCTGGTGGCTGACGGCCCAGAACCTCTCCTTCAGAGAGTAGAGCCTATTATCCCACCCCGTCCCATGACCCACCCCTAGAGCATCCAGTGACCTTCTCCAGGGCCCACCCACCAGGGCAGGATGACAGGAGAGCTGCAGGGCCAGGAAGATGGAAACATTGTCATCTCACACTACTTCTAAAACATGAGATCTTACTTCTGTCAGAAATCATAACCTAGCCTGGCAATGACACCCCAGTCCAGCAGGTGTGGCCAGAAGTGCTCAGGTCTCTGCACTTCCCACTCCTTCCTCCCCCGTCAACCACCTCAGTACAGCCCTCCTGCAACTTCTGCCACCCTGACAACATGGTAACCAGAGCGCCATAAAGAGGCCAAGAGGCGCAAACCAGGGCAGCTGATTTCCTGGGGCAAGAGCCTCAGTCAGTGGAGAGTGGGCACTAGGAGGGGCCCACGCAGAGACCTTCCCTCTCCCCTGCCCCTGAGTGCTCCCAGAGCCATTCTGTCTGTGCAGCCTGTTTCGAGCAGTCCTTAGAGCTGAATGGATACAGCTGCAAAGTGGGTCATTCCAGCCCCTCTTAAAGCAGCAGCCAGTGCCCATGTTTCCCTTTGCACTGATCACATCTCTCCTTGCCCCCTTCCAGTTTCTTACACTCTCTGCCCTATGTCTGTACCTCCCAATTAAAGTACCAGCACTTTCATCCTAGCCTTGGTCTCTGTTTTCTGGAGAACCTCAGCTAAGACGAGCCATACCTAAGGGATACCAAAAGTGAAGAACAACCGTGAGGACTTCTAATTCCTGTGTCTGGCAGATTAGATACCTTGAATAGCACTTCGGAAGAAATAGATGGATAGCTGAATTAAAAGAAAACATACAATATATCACAGATCTTTCATGAAAACAAAGAAATCACAGGGCACCAAACAGAAGAAAACCAGGAACCCAGGAGGCAAGTTAGGTCCAAACCAGGTTTCAGATGTGGGGTGCCATGCAGGGACCTACAAACCTAGTGCCACTCTGACAACCACCCAGGGCTTGGAGGGGGACATAAGGCTGAGAATTTTCCAAAGTGGGAAACAGACAAGGACAATTCAAAAAGCTGATTGGAAACATATTGGCAGAAGTAGACAGACACACAGGAAAGATTCCCATATCAACCCTGATACTAGGGAAGGATAAACGCCCCCCGAGAATTCATCAACTCAAGCCAGACCTCAGTGAAGTTGGTGATCTAAACTCACACTAACTGTGTGGCCCAAATTTCAAGCTGATTATTTGTAGTAATGGTCCCATATTGGTGGCATCCCCCAGGTAACAGATGTGAACACAAAACTTTTGGCAGAAAAATCAAGTGAAGGACTCAAGGAATTCCAACCAAATACACTTCCAAAGCAAGCAAGCAATTGATGATCAAATTATAAAAGAAAAAAAAGTCACCATAAAATTCAATGTCTAACAACAGATTAGATGCAGCTAAAGAGAGAAACAGTGAACTGGAAAACAGATACAAAGAAATTATCCAAAATGCAATACAGAGAAACAAAGACATGGAAAACTTATAAGGAGCTGGAAAAAAATGGGAGGATACAAATAGAGGATTAACCATATGTTTGATAAGATTTTTCAAAAGGAATGATAGAGAAAACAGAGAAGAGGCAACGTTTCAAGAGACAGTACTGAGAACTTCTCTGGTAGATTAAAGATACCTGAAAGATTCAGTAAGCCAAATAAACCCAAAGGAGGATAAATAAAAATAAATCTCTATTAAAATATATAATGGTGAAACTGCAGAGAAAAGAGATGCCTAAGAATAGCCAAAAAGAAAGATCAGATTATTTATGAAAGTATGACTGTTAGACTATTGATTTCACATTGGTATCAATTGAAGCCATGATTGGTATACTGTCTTCAATGTCCTGAGAGAAAATAGTCCAGTGTTACAGAAACTATCACACTATAATTATGGTAATTTTCTTTCAAACAAAGATGAAATGTGAGAGTTTAACACAGAAAAATGTAATTAAAACTGAAAGCATACTTTAGATCCATGTTGTCTGATGCTGTGGCCGTTAGGTACACATGGGTTTTTAAATTTAAGTTTACATTAAATAAAAATTCAGCTCCTCAGTCACACTGACCACATCTCAGTTGCCCATGAGCCACATGTGGCTGGTGGCCACCAGACTGGACAGCACTGACTTTCCATCATCACTGCAAGTTCTATTGGGCAAGTGATCCTTCATTACCTCCCAGAGTTTGCTCACACTTATGTCCACTGAGTTGGTGATACTGTCTAACCATCTTATCCTCTGCTTCCCTCTTCTCGTTTTGACTTCAATCTTTCCCCGCATCAGTGTCTTTTTCAATGAGTCAGCTCTTCACATCAGGTGGCCCAAGTATTGGAGCTACAGCTTCAGCATCAGTCCTTCCAGTGAATATTCAGAGTTGATTTCCTTTAGATTTGACTGTTTTGATCTCCTTGCTATCCAAGAGACTATCAAGATTCTTCTCCAGCACTGAAGTTCTAAAGCATTAGTTCTTTGGTGCTCAGTCTTCTTTATGGTCCAACTCTTACATCTGCACAAGATTACTGGAAAAACCATAGCTTTGACTATATGGACCATTGTTGGCAAAGCGATGTCTCTGTTTTTTAACATCCTGCCTAGATTTGTCATAGCTTTTCTTTCAAGGAGCAAGTTTCTTTTAACTTCATGGTTGCATTCACTGTCTGCAGTGATTCTGGAGCCCAAGAAAATAAAATCTGTCACTGCTTCCACTTTTCCCCCTTCTATTTGCCATGAAGGACCAGATGCCATGATCTTGGTTTTTGCAATGTTGACTTTTAAGCTTCTTTCATTTTTGGTTTTTGGCCTCAAGGCACGTGGGATTTTAGCTCCCCAGCCAGGGATTGAACCAGCACTCTGTGCATTAGACGTTTAACCACCAGACCACCAGGGAAGCCCCATACACCACAGGCTTTTAAAACGAAGTATGCATTCACAAAAGGGCACTTACTACCTGAATGACCCCAGAGAATACAACTGGTAAACGCATAAAGGAAGAAATAAAATGACAGAAGGATTTTTAAAGCATGTCAATAAATAAAAACAAA
Organism: Antilocapra americana; assembly: GCA_007570785.1. Classification (NCBI taxonomy): domain Eukaryota; kingdom Metazoa; phylum Chordata; class Mammalia; order Artiodactyla; family Antilocapridae; genus Antilocapra; species Antilocapra americana. Next base: position 1,681,088 of record ML664152.1, read on the forward strand.
GATTAAAAAAGGAGGGAGGAAAAACCTATAAGAGGCCAAATTAAAAGCATATACATTAGATCTGAAATGCTGCCATTGTGAATCTTACCATTTTGTGTATAATTAAGGAAGAAAAAACACTGACAATTAAAGGATGATGATAATTTCTTACCATACCAATTATAAGACACATCCTAATTTTACATATATGTGAAAAATATACATCTTAGAATTGATGGAATCAGGTGATAATATGGAGAAAATTAATTCTATTTCGTCAGCATTTACATGTATAAAATGTATAAACATGGACTAAGTCACACCATTTAAAGACATATAGTGTCAGTGTTAGTAGTTGTTGCTTTTTTTTTTTAAGTATTTAGAGGTTCTAAACCTGGTTCTGGTTTAGAACCAGGGATGGTATAAATCATCCCTGCCCAGGGCAAATCAGGAAGTATGGCTCCCCCACTTATAGGAGTGCTCAGTCTCTCAGTTTTGTCAGCTCTTAGTGACCCCATGGACTGTGGCCTGCCAGGCTCCTCTCTCCATGGGACTGTACAGGCAAGAATACTGGAGTGGGTTGCCATTTTCTTCTCCATGAGAGATCAACCTTAAAAACAAGGGCATTAAAAAATAGAAGGTCAAAGTTAGAAACAGATGAACAAATTAAGCACTAATGAAAGAAGGCTGAATTGCTGATATCAACATGAGATGACATAGTCTTAAGACCAATACCCAAGAGTGGCCGTGTCTGTTGCATCTTCTCCCCACAGGTTGTGAAGGACAAGGACCCAGGCTCACCCTGTATCCCCTCTTCTCCAAGGAACCTCAGGACTCCCAAGGAATGTACCCTGGGTGCAGGCCCACCTTCCCATCATTTATGTGTCAATTTCTCCCCACTGCATCATCTGTGTCTGGCAGCCCTCTGCATGGGACTGTCAGCCTGAGGTCTCACTGTTTGCTCTACAACTGTTGATGTTCAGGAAGGGCTCACAGACTCCAATGTGATTGGATCTGTTATTGTTGCCAGAGTGAGCACGACATTCTCTCCAGCTGTGACCCTGACTACAAACCCTCCAAACACACCTATTTTTTCTCCTTAGTTTTGTCACCAGGGGTGGGAAAGTGGGCAAGCACAGCAAACTGAGGGACAATAATGAATTTTGAATTTCAGTGTCCTTTTAATGTCAGGGGCTAAGTCACTAGGAATCCAGAGATTGGCTTTGTCCCCATGATGCTTCAGTTTGAACACAGACAGGTAACCCTAAAAAGGTTGCCATCTTCTGGATTCAGGCAGCACAGGTGACGGGGCACAGAAGGAATGGCAGCCCATCTCCAGCTGCCTGGGCTCCAATCCCCCGATGGATGAAGGACCAAGCGACCAGGCTCTGGTGGCTCTGCCGGGTGGGTGACAACATTTTAAACTACAGTTGGCATTTCCACCCTTTGGTTAAAGATCAAGCAGTTTGAAATAATCGGGAAAAGAAACTGTCTCTACTTTGTCCCTTACATGACCCAGTGTTAGCTGTTCCTGAGAGAAGGTTTAGAATAAAACAGACACTCGTGAGACATGGGATTTTTTTTTTTTTAATAAAAGATACACTCTGGATGTGGTGGATCCTACATCCCAGGTCCCAGGGCATCATGATGAGCTGATTTGTTCCGGGCACAAGGAGAAAGTCAAACACTGTTTTGAAAGTCAATATCATCTGACTTTGCTTAAAAATATTCCAGCTCGAAAAAAGCCCTTCCCACCCACACTCTCTCAACCTCTTGGTTCTTTGTCCCCAAAGGAAGCTGTAGGGAGTAGGCTCAGGACACAGTTGGACACTGTGCCCTGCAGACCCAAACCTGAAAGGATCCTAGGCCCATGACATCCAGGGGCCTGTCCTATGCCCTGTGGGCCCAGCCAGCCTCATGATGGGATCTCGGGGTTATCAGCCTTGGCAAGAAGCCCACCCCAGGACTCGGGAGTGGGGCAGTCAACCTCCCCAAGCAAAAGGCTCTGCGGGACTCCCAGTGTAGACAGGATGGGTGGGGCTAGAGGGTCTCGAAGAGAGGCTCCCACAATTTCAGTTTTGCTGACAATCTCTGAGAGATTTCTGACACCCTATTGTTATTGTTCAGTGGCTCAGTCATGTCTGACTCTTGTGACCCCATGGACTGCACCACAACAGGCTTCCCTGTCCTTCACCAGCTCCTGGAATTTGCCTAAACTCATGTCCTCTGACTCGGTTATGCCATTCAACCATCTCATCCTCTGTCACCTCTTTCACCTCCTGCCTTCAATCTTTCCTGGCTTCAGGGACTTTTCTAATGAATGGGAGTTTGGCATCAGGTGGCCAAAGTATTGGAGCTTCACCTTCAGCTTCACACTTTCCAAAGAATATTCAGGTTGATTTCCTTTAAGATTCACTGGTTTGATCTCCTTGCAGTCCAAGGTACTCTCAGGAGTATTCTCCAACAACATAGTTCAAACACATCAGTACTTTGGCACTCACTCTTCTTCATGATCCAACTCTCACATTCATGCATGACTACTGGAAAAACCATCCTTTGATGATATGGAATTTGGTGTCAAAGTAATGTCTCTGTTTTTTAAGCCACTGTCTAGGTTTGTCATACCTTTACTTCCAAGGAGCAAGCACCTTTAATTTATGACTACAGACACCAATGCAGTGATTTTGGAGCCCAAGAAAATCAAGTCTGTCACTGTTTCCCCATCTATTTGTATGACGGGACAAAATGCCATGATCTTAGTTATCTGAATGCTAAGTTTTAAGCAAGCTTTTTCACCCTTAGCTTCCACCTTAATCAAGAGGCTTTAGAGTTCCTCTTCACTGGTCAGCCATAACGGTGGAGTCATCTGCACATCTGAGGTAATAGATATTTCTCCCTGTAACCTTGATTCCAGCTTGAAATTCATCCAGTCTGGAATTTCACATGATGTGCTCTGCATATAAATTAAATACACAAGGTGACAGTATACAGCCTTGATGTACTTCTTTGCCGATTTGGAACTGGTCCATTGTTCCAAATCTCTTCTCCCTGGTGATTCTTGACCTGCATACAGACTTCTCAGGAGGCAGATTAAGTGTTCTGGTAGTCCCACCTCCTTCAGAATTTTCCACAGTTTGGTGTGATCCACACAGCTAAAGGCTTTAGCCGACTCCATGAAGTTGAAATGGATGTTTTTCTGGAACTCCCTTGCAGGTGTTGGCAAAGGGATCTCTGGTTCCTTTGCCTTTTCTAAGTCCAGCTTGAGCAATGGGAGTTCTCAATTCACATCCTGTTGAAGCCGAGCTTGGACAATTTTGAGCAGTATCTCTTCATACACTTTCCTGCATGACTAAGTTTCCGATCACAGGCATTCCCAGCCCTGCATCCTGCCCCCACTGTGTCCCCAACTCTAAGGCAGACTCCTCCTGCCTCAGACAGCAGCACCAGTGTCTGTCCTGGCGGGAGCCTGTCACCCCGCCCGACAGCTGGTGGACGAGTCTACAGAGCAGAAGGGACCGTCTCTCCCCTGGTTCCTGTTGGCCAGTCTTCTGCTCCCTCGGGTTGGACCTCTGGGTCCCCTGGGCCGTGCACCTGGCTGACTTCTTCCTCCCTGGATCCAAGCCCAGGACAGTCCTGGGGACGCCGGAGGAGCCCAGAGACATTAGCTGAGCGGACGGGTAGCAATAACGGAGAACACCCCCACCCTAAGCACACACTCTGACCCAGGACACTGCAATGCAGTGCTCGCCCCAACACACCTGTCGGGGGCCTTTGCAGGGGGCTCTGCCCCAAGGCTGCCCTCCGGCCACCTGCTCAGGGCCTGTGCCTGACCCCAAGGTTTGCCGTGAGCCTGAGGGGGATGCACGGCCTTCCCCCACGAACACCTCCCCCAGCCTGGACACGAGCGATCCCTTTAAATTCAGAGCCTCTCCTGAGAACTGTCTCGGAGGACCTGGCAGGCCGCCCCTCCCCGACCGGAGTGCCCAGCCCTGGTCATGAGGCACCTGTTTACCTCAGAGACAGGACACGCCCCAACGTTCTGAGGAGTTGGTCGTGGCCCATAGACCACTGTAATTCATCGAGGCGGAGCTGGGGAGCCCTCCCGGCCATGGAGGGCCCACTGCCTGCGCCTGGGGTCCATAGCCAGCTAACCCTGGAGCAGCTGGGGGACGCTCTGCTGCTGGCTTCTGAGCGCCTGACTTGCTTCCCAGGCCTCCCTCTGTTGTCCTGGGGGGTCCTGGTTTTCGCTGTGTGGCTGCTGTGGGTACTGAGGAGACAGCACGGTGTCCGCAGAGGGAACGAGCCTGCTGGGAGGTGTGCTGCCCGCGATGACGTCTGTGGACAAAGCAGGGAGACAAGCAGCCCCTCCGCGGCACAGGCCGACGGAGCCCCCGGGCCTTCTGCCGGGGAACCCAGCGCACCCACGCGCCACACGCTGTGCCCGCCGGCGCTGAGTGCACACCAGAGCAGCTCGCTTCGTCAGGACACGGTGGACTTGGCACAGGAGAGCCAGGAACCTGGACGCCCCCGAGTGACAGACGACAGACCCGGCCTCAGCGCATCCGAGGAGAGCGGGGGCCCGCCTTGCCCGAACGCCGTGAGCGCTTTGAAGGAAAACACTCTTGTTGCCGAGCGTCCGGGGCTGCTGGCCCAGGAAGTTGCGAGATGGAAGCAGAGAGTCCAGGAGAAGGAGGAGGAGAAAGAGAGGCTGCGGGAGGCGGACGCAAGGAGGCAGCAGGAGCTGGGAGCCCAGGTCTGCCAGGCAGAGGCCCTGGCTGAGCAGCTGCTGAGGGTCTTCCCGGTCCCCCACCTCCCTGGGGGCCGTCGGGGTGACGGGGACGTCGAGCCGGCTGGCCGTGCCCCGGTCCAGCAGCCAGAAGGTGTCCTGAAGAAGGTGGGCGCTGGCGGGGACTGGTGCGTGTCCCGCCCGGGCCCAGAGCCCCAGCCCCAGGGAAGAGCCAGACAGGAGCTGGAAGAAGAGCGGCGCTTCACGAGGCACGTGGGGGAGACGTTGCGTCTGCAGCGGGAGCAGGCGGCCCTGCGGGGCGCAGCCTTCCGGCTGGAGCAGGACATGCAGCTGCTGAAGCACAGGCTGCAGGTGCTGCCGGGACAGCATGCTCGGCTCTTGGCGGAGCTGCAGGAGAGGGGGCTGGAGGCGGAGAAGCGCTGCCTGGAGCTGGAGGGGAGGCTGCCCGCCCTGCTGGAGGACCTGGCCGCCCAGGAGAAGGCCCGCGGCATCTACCGCGAGATGGCCGAGCCCCTGGGCCGGGAGCGGGAGGTCAGCCTCACCTTCCATCGCAAGGAGGCCCTCTTCCAGGAGAGGAGGGTGTGGGAGAGCTGGATCGCCGCCGAGCAGACCTGGAGGAAGGTCCAGGCGCTCAAGAGCTACAACGCGCGCCTCAGGCAGGAGCTGGCTGCCGCCCTGGCCCCCTCCCAGCCCTGCCCCCGGGGACCCGGAGCGCCAGCCCCAGCCCCAGAGGCTCCCTGGCTGATGGGAACCCCCAGAAGGGGGAGGCTCGGGGGTCCCGTGAGACAGGCAGGTCTTGACTTGGCTCCAGCAACCAGCCCGACCGCGGGCACCACACCCGAGACCTATGTGTGGGTCTGAAGTAATCTTCCTTCCACTCCACGGGCAGCCTCCCAGGACCAAACAGATGCCCCAGTGACTCCAGACCCCATCACGACTTCTCACGATGACGAAATCCCCCAGGGAGCCTTTAGAAGTATATTCTAGAAGTCTTGTGGTTTTGTTTTAATGAGATGCCCACTGTGATCGTGAGCCTCCGCTGTGTGGGCCTTGAGAGAAACATTTCAGATGATGAGAACTCTTTTGTGACTGGGGCCAGGACTAAAATTGACCGGAATAAGGTTTCATTGGTTCTTAAAAAAGAAGCGGAAAAGCTAACAGAAGAGGAACACCTTAAGCATAAAACAAACTCCTGGCAAACTACTTAGTATTTATGTTAGTTTAGTCTTAACTCATAATTTACTCCAACTTCATAGATTAGAAAAAGCTAGGGAAACTGCTTAGTATTTATCTTAGTTTAGTCTTCACTCAAAATTTACTCCTACTTCATAGATTAGAAAAACCTAGGTAAACTGCTTAGTATTTGTATCAGTTTAGTCTTCACTCATAATTTACTGCTAATTCATAGATTAGAAAAAGCTAGGCAAACTACCTAATATTTGCGTTACTTAAGTCTTCACTCAAAAAYTACTCCTACTTCATAGATTGGAAAAAGCTAGGCAAACTACTTGGTATTTGTGTGAGTTGAGTCTTCACTCGTAATTCACTCCTACCTCATAGATTAGAAAAACCTAGGCATACTACTTAGTACTTGTATTAGTTTAGTCCTAACTGATAATTTACTCCTTCATAGATTAGAAAAAGCTAAGATTTTGCAGCCACTGTTTCACGCCTAATTAATTTCTTTTTAATGTTTGTTGCTTTGTTTAAGATCATATTTTCATTTAGCTTTTCTGAAGACATGCACTCAAATTCACAGGTTTTATTTGGATGCCATACACACGCACACATACACACTTCCCGAGACAGGTATTAGACCCTGTTGGCTGTGTCGTGTACCTGAAAAATGTAAAAGAAGAGTTTCAAAAAGGATTTAAAGTAAATGTGTGTCTGGGAAGAAACAATGGTGCATGTGTCATTTCTAGAAATCAGGCCCATCTCAGATATTCAGAGGGGTGGATTCCCTGAGACTGTGAGCAGGCTTCAGCAGGACACCTCCCCACGTGGAGCACAGGAGATGCTGAGCTGAGGCTGTGTCCTGAGCGGTAGCAGGAAGAAGGGAAGGACCGAGGACAGGCCTCCAGGGATCAGCTGGGAAGCTGTCCCTGCCCTGGGCATGGAGGGAGGAGGGGAAGAGCTGTGGCTTGACCTGGGGAGGGGCTTGTCAGAGCAAGGGAAGAGCACCGCCCGCCCCCCCACAAACACCCCCCCCCCCCCCCCCCCCCCCCCCCCCCCCCGCCGGTGCTGGCCCCACGTGGGTGCAGGAGCAGTAAATGGCGCGCTAGACCTGACTGGAGCTGGCAGAGGGCAGCCGTGGGCCGTCCAGGCCAACACAGACGCGTGGGGGTGCGGGGAGTGCGCCCCACCCTGCAGTGTCCTGGAGCGGTGTGTGTGTGTGTGTGGGGGGAGCGGGTGCTCTCCGTTACCTCCATCCGTCTGTTCAGTTAATGCATCCGGGCTCCTCCGGTGTCCCCAGCGCTATCCCGGGTGTTGGATCCATGGGTGAAGACGTCACCCAGGTGCATGGTCCAGGGGACCGAAGAGTCCAGCTCTCGAGAGGAAAGGAACCAGTTGAGAGACGGTCCCATCTGCTCCCCAGGCTCGTCCACCAGCTGCCTGGTGGGGTGACAAGCTCCCACCAGGGCAGACATGGTGCTGCTGTCCGTCTGAGGCAAGGCGAGTCTGCCTGGAGGTCAGGGGCACAGTGTCTCGGGCAGGGTGCAGGAGTGGGAATTCCCGAGATTCGGTGTCCGGGGCAGAAAATGTGGCAAAGGTGACCGGGCTTAGGGGCGGGGTGGGCCTCTTGCTCCCAAGCAGGTCGTCTGGTGCTGAGACCCCAGCATGGAGGGGCAGCCCAGGTAGGGAGTGGAGGGAACTGGGGTGATGGCTGTTCCCTGCAGACCCCTAAGGGGTGGGAAGAGTGGAATGTAGGGGCAGGAATAGGGGACGAGCCCTCTCGGGTCTGCAAGGAGTGCTGAGTGGCCCTCGGTGGTCATCATGGGATGGAGGAGGAGCCCGGAGGTCTTGTGGTGTCAGAGGGGAATGGGATGACCCAGGGCTTTCTGAGGGCCCTGTTGTCATCAGGATCCGGGTTCCATGTCTGTGGGAGGCCTTGGGAAGCCCTGGAGAAGGAAGGGGAGGCCCGTGAGAGCTCTTCCTGGGGACAGAGGACAGTGAGCTGGATCTGTCCATCTGGACTCATGGGGTTCCTGCCGACCCGTATCCTATCATCAGGTCTCACCTCCCAGGACCTCCCACACGGGGCCTCCCCGGGTAGGAGCAGGGTCTGGATGCAGGTGAGGCCTCTTGAGGGGGTTCCCCTGCCTGCTGAGTGCAGCCCGTGTGGTGTTCCGCAGGGGCCAGGGTGGACCGCGCTTCCTCCTGCACTTACACGGCCTGGGAGGAGACAGACTCGGGCACCCAAGTGCCCTCGAGTGGGCCTCTACCCTCACTGCTGGGACTGCCTGGTTCTTCATCTGTCTGGGCAGCAAAATGGAGGGCGGATTCAGGGAGGGCTCCCTGGAGGGGGTGGCCCTGAGCTAGGTAATGGAGGAGGAGTAAGAGTTCTCTGCGGTGCTTCCCGCACCTTAGGTCTCAGGGACCCCTGGAGAACTTGTCGCCAAGCAGGTCCTGATTCCCAGGTTCTGCTCTGGGTCTGACCCTTCACTGCTCCCTGGAGACCCTCAGGTTGGGACCAGGCAGGAATAGCATGACCCTTTAAAGATGATGGAGCAGGAAGGGGGAATGATGGGGAGGGCCGTTTCTCCTCAAGGGCGGCCACAGACAGACTGGAGGCAGGAGGAGCCTGGCGGAGCTGGCGTGGAAGATGTGCAAGTCAGCGGCCCAAGGCTTCCTCCCAGAAGCTCCCCTCTCCCCTGGACCCACACAGTCCCGCGGACACGGCCCATCTCAGAGCAGCATCAGGAATCGCGGATTCACAGTCATCCTCAGGGAAGCCGGCCGTGGACACTCGCTTCCATCCTGATTCCTGTGGTCGGCAGATGGCTTCCTTTATGTCTGGTTTCTATGGGTTCCGCTGATCCTTTTTTTGCCTGTTCTGTGTAACGAACACAGTGCCGTTGCTACGACTGTAGCTTTGCATTAAACCTGGAAGTCAGTTAAGGTGGCATAATTTCTCCAAGTCTGTTGCTTATTCAATTGTATTGGCTATTCTAGGAATTTTGAATTTAATATAACTTTTGAGAGGCTTGTTTGGTGGTTGAGGGTGGCGTTCCATCTACAGGTAAATTTGAAGCAAACTGACATCATAGAAATGCTGTGTCTAATCCTGTAAACACGATAGTTCAGTCTCAGCCGACTCTCTTTGACCCCACGGACTGCAGTAGATGTTGGCAATATGATCTGTGGTTCCTTTCTGTTTCTAAATCCAGCTTGAACATCTGGAAGTTCTTGGTTCATGAACTGTTGAAACCTCGCTTGGAGAATTTTCAGCCTTACTTTGCTAATGTGTGCGATGAGTGCAATTGTTGGTAATTTGAAAATTGTTTGGCATTGTGTTTCTTTTCCATTGGAATGAAAACTGACCTTTTCCAGATCTGTTGCCATGGCTGACTTTTTCACATTTCCTGGCCTATGTGTGCAGCATTCTCACAGCATCATCTGTTAGGTTTTGCAATAGCTCATCTGGAATCCCATGTCCTCCACTAGCTTTGTTTTTAGTGATGCTTCCTAAAGCCCACTACACTTAACACTGTAGGATGTCTGGCTCTAGCTGAGTGACCACACCATCATGGTTTTTTGGGTCATTAAGATCTTTTTTTGTATAGTTCTTCTGTGTATTCTTCCCACCTCTTCTTAATATCGTCTGCTTTGGTTAAGTCCATACCGTTTCTGTCTTTTATTGTGCCCATCTTTGCATTCAATGTTCCCTTGGTATCTTTAATTTTCTTGAAGAGATCTCTAGTTTTTCCCATTCTATTGTTTTACACTATTTCTTTGCATTGATCACTTTGGAAGGCTTTCTTATCTTTCCTTGCTATTCTTTGGAACTTTACATTCAGATAGATGTATCTTTCCTTTTCTCCTTCGCCTTTCACTTCTCTTGTTTTCTCTTATTTGTAAGGCCTCCTCAGACAACCATTTTCCCTGTTTGCATTTCTTCTTCTTGGATATGGTTTTGATCACTGCCTCCTGTACAATGTCACAAACTTCCATCCATAGTTCTTCAGGCACTCTATCAGATCTAATCCCTTAAATATATTTGTGACTTCCACTGTATAATCATAAAGGATTTGATTTACGTCATACCTGGTCTAGAGGTTTCCCCACTTTCTTCAATTTAATTCTGAATTTTGCAATAAGGAGTTTATGATGTAAATACTATAAATTACCATTAATTTGGGTTCCACTTTATATATTTCAGTATATTTACCATGCGGTTCTATGCCCAGTCTCTCAGTTGTGTCTGACTCTCTGCAACCCTTTGGTTTGTAGTCTCCCTAGGCTCTTCTTCAGTGGGATTCTCCAGGTAAGAATACTGCAGTGGGTTACCATTATAGTTTATTGTAATTAATGTATTAGGTATTTGTTCATTTACTGTATTTATATTTTTTTACTCCAAAAGCCCTACACAACTTTTCTTAAATTTATCTTAGTATTTAATGTTTTTGGATAATATTATAAAGGGTATTTAAAACTTTCATTGTTAAATATTATATAAAAATATATAGAAATCTATATATGTAATTTGTGTTTGTATTTACTGCCTGTCTATCTATATCTACCATCTATCCATCTATATCATCCATCTGATGTGAGTACCATTTCTCTGAATTGGCTAAATTATAGTCCTCAGTTCATGGATTGTTCCATTGTTAGCCATGCTTGGCAGGTATGTTTCATGCCTGCACACACGAGTGTATACTTATGCAAGAAGCCCCTTTAGTGTCTCCCATAACGATAGCTTCAGAAGTCATCAGTTGTGTCCATGCACTTTCCCCAAGATCTCTTGCTGCCCCTTACTCACAGAATATCATCCTAAACCTACCTCTGAATTAACTGAATTGTCCCTTTGTGTTTGGACCTTCAGCAACATTTCTAGGTTCCTGCTACAACAAGTAATTCTGTAATAAATATCCTTTTTTGGTATATCTAGTCCAAACACTGGTTATGTTCCTGGGATGTGTTCTTATATCTGGAATTTTTATGTTATCAACATCCACATTCCACGGTCTACAATTCATCTTCCAATATCCACAATCACTTTCCACCACCCCCCAGTCAATTTCCCCAGTCCACCATCTCTCACTCTTCTGCATCCACCATCCACAATTTACCCTCACTATTCTTTAGCAACCATCAGTCACCACCATCTGCCTTCCACCATCAACATTCCACCTTTCACCACCTCCCACCCCTCATCCATCATTCACTTTCTTCATCCCATCCTTCACCACTGGCCATTTGCTTTTCACTCTTAACATTCCACACTCCACCACTCTCATTTCCCCAATTACCACCCACCACCCACCCTCCAAAACCCACCACCCACCATCTGCCAGCCTCCGTCCACCTCTGACAGTCCACCTGCTACTTCCCACCTTTCACCACACACATCCACCATTCACTTACCACCCAACACCCTCTATCCACAATAGATCATCCACCTAAAACCCTGTAACCTCACCATCCATTTCCCACTATCCACTTCCCACCATCACGTGCCATTATTCAAAGCCCATTCTCTGCTATCCACCTTCCACCACCACCCTTCCACCCTTACTTCACTTTCCACCAACCATCTTCGCTTCCCTACCATCCCCACTCACCACCTTCTATGGTTGATTTTTCACCTTCCACTGTCCTCCATCCTCCACCCACCTTTCACCCCCTACACTTACCCCCCACTAGCCACCACACACCACCTACCACTCACCATCCACAACTCACTGTGCACCGTCTGTCTATCCACCTTGAGCCATCCCCCTTCCACTCGTCACCTACAACCTCAACCTTCCATTGCCCATCTTCCACCTTCCAAAACCCATATTTCACTTTCAGTCACATGACACCCATTATTCACATCCACGTAAGTTTTCAGCTACAACCAGCAGAACCACCTTCCAACTGTGACCACTCATTGTCTACCTGCCACCAACCCTCCACCATCACCCTCCACCTTCCACGCTTTACCATCCACTGCCTCCTGCCACTTTCCACCATTCACCTTCCATCAATCACCACTATTTTCCACCACCCCCACCAGCCACTTTTTACCACACAGAATCCACCATGGACCTATTATATCCCCTCATCTACCTTCTACCATTTACCAGCCACCGCTATCATCCATGATCCATTTCTACCTTCTCCACTCCACCATGCTCCTCGACAGTTCACAACCTACTTTCCTCTCTCTGACTTTCCAGCATCTTTTATCCTCTTTGCCTACCCTTCCTTTTCACCTCTTTGTGATCATCAGATTTTACTTATTAATAATATCTCCTGGATTTGTATTTCTTTTTAAATACTCTCAGTTGACAATTATTCAAACAATATAAATACATACTGGAAAAGGGAATGGCAACCCATTCCAGTATTCTTGCCTTGAGAATTCCATGGACAGAGGATCCTAGAGGACTACATAACATTGATAGGCAACTATTATACAAGAGTGAAAAAACTGGCTTAGAATTCAACATTCAAAATACTAAGATCATGGCATCTAGTCCCATCACTCCATGGCAAATAGGTGGGGAAACAATGGAAACACTAAGAGACCTTATTTTCTTGGGCTCCATCACTGCAGATGGTGACTGCAGCCTTGAAATTAAAAGACGCTTGCTCCTTGGAAGAAAAGCTATGACAAACCTAGATAGCATATTAAAAAGCAGAGACATTACTTTGCCAACAAATGTCCATATAGTTAAAGCTATGGTTTTTCCAGTCATCTTGTATGGAAGTGAGAGTGGGACCATAAAGAAATCTGAGTGCCAAAGAACTGATGCTTTTGAACCGTGGTGTTGGAGAAGACTCTTGAGAGCCCCTTGGACTGCAATATTCAATCAGTCCATCCTAAAGGAAATCAGTCCTGAATATTCATTGGAAGGACTGATGCTGAAGCTGAAGCTCCAATACTTTGGCCACCTGATGGGAAGAACTGATTCACTGGAAAAGACCCTGATGCTGGGAAAGATTGAAGGCAGAAGGAGAAGGGAACGACAGGATGAGACGGTTGGATGGTATCACCCACTCAATGAGTCTGAGAAGCTCTTGGAGTGGGTGATGGACAGGGAATCTTGCGCTGCAGTCCATGGGGTCACAAAGAGCTGGACACGACTGAGTGACTGAACTGAACTGATTACACTCAAAAGCAATATCTGAGGTAAAAGGCATTCCTTAATGAGATGAGGACTGTTCTTCTAACTACATGGTTCTCAGGCGCAAGGATCAGGAGCAGTCTGCTGCAACAAGACCAGCTCAGTCTCAGTTACGCTCTTAGTATTTTTTTCAATAGCTGTAAAGCCATGACACTTCACAGAATACTCCAAGAAGGAGGCATTGGTGTGAAAGCAGTGTCCCTCAACTGCTGATTGAACTCCAACCTAATATCCTCTCATCAGAGGTGATCTGTAAGAAAAATTATAAAAACACTTAAAATGCTTTATTAGGTTACCTTTTCATTTAAATGCTTTGAAAGCAAAGGATCCAAAACTCTGTACTTGTCAGACGGTAGGTTATCCTGTCATTCTCAATTGCTGGGACATTTACTGGCACAGCTTCACCTCTGCTCATAGTGATTCTCCATCACCAAGTGGTACTTTGTTCAAGCTGATACATTCTGAGAGGGTTGGGAATGCGCAAATGTTCACTTCCTTGCTTTTTAGCCCATTGGACATTTTTTCAATAAAACTCTCTGGCCATTCCATTATTTTAAATCTATTTTCACCAAGCCTTGAAGGTGCACGTTATTTCCATTCTACTGATCCTAATGGCCCATATCTGCCATGCAGCCTGACCCTCCTTGTCAAGCCTGGGAACCAAGCTAGACTTACCTTCCGTCAGACCAGGTCTGAACAAGTTTTCTGATTGAAATAAAAACATTAACATAATTTCCCAGCGATTTTCAAAAAGAAAATCCTGAGAAATAAAATTATAGGACACAACTTATAATGTCTGAAGGTAGTGAGGCCAAGATTTAGAACACCTAGATAAAATTAATTGACCCACTTTATAATCTGCCATTAAAAGAAAATCAGGCTATATACTAATTTTCTAACAATTTGTAAAATTTAATGAAAGTATGTAGGCAAATGTTCAGGTTATGCACTGAGTGAGGAGAATGATGACAAAAAACATATATATGTCGGTATTGAACATCATTCCCAGAAGCTAAAGGCTAAGTAAGAATTAAGTCTAAATAGCATTTTAAAAAGCCCTTCCTCATTAATTCATGATCAAAGCCTCCTTCATGTTTTAATGAAAAAGAAAGTTATGCACTGCTAAAACTAATCAGTCTGATAGCTAGCACTCTCCAATGTATGTCTGCAGTGTTGTTTAAGAATATTCAGTTTATCCATATAAGATAAGAGTAGAGAAGTGAGCAGTCTGACTCATGAAACCATTTAAGGCACAGAGGAATTTGGTATTCACGAGGCCCGTGTGCACGAGGCCAGACTTCAAACACAGCTGACTTTCACTTTGGCCCCACTGTTCCTGCCTAAGAAAAAAATTTGAACACATAAAAGTAGAAAGAACAGTGTAATGAATTCATATGTGCCAGCTCTAGCAATTTCCTATGCTTGGCCAATAATCTTTCCTCTAGACGTTCTCATCACTTAACGCTGCTTTTTCTTTTAAGCAAGTTCCAGACTTGTTCATCTGCAAAGACTTCACTGTGCATCCTAGCAGCGCCTTTGTGATGGTGACAAATGACATGGACTCACCATTAGCCAGATGTCAGTACCTTGCTGCTAGTGTCCCAATATTTTAGCATTTCTCTCTTCCTTTTTCCATCAGTTTTCCGATTGTAAATGCATTCTTTTATTGAGATCATCCATTATGTTCACTATTCCAAATTCTTCTTTGCTCTCACATTTTCTTATTTCTTTTAGAGTTCATTGAGCTCATTTTAAATTCTTGGGCTCCCTGTTTGAAAATGTTAGCACATATTGTGATGGAGTCTAAATCACTGTCGCCATTCCAATTATCAAATAGTTGTACTCATCACACATCTTCTCCTCAGGTCGTTCGTCAGGGTGCTGTTGCCTGCTTGGCAGCTGGCTTCATGGCCACAGCCCCAGGGAGCTGAGGGGTGGGGAGAGGTAGGGAGCACCGGGGCACGGGGGGTGCCCTGGCTCAGCAGCCTTGCTGCTTAGGGCTACAGGTGGACGCTCCCAGCTCAAGGCCCTTGCACAGCCCAGAGCCAATCATCAGTTTTACAGCTGTGAATATGGCAGCCCATGCCTTATAAACAATAAAAAAAAAAATACAATGATATGGCAAGTTCTGGGGCCTGCTGCCCCCACTGACACCCGGTGGGTTCTCACTGTGCCCTCATACCTGGAGCGGGGACCGTGGTTCTGACCTGAGAGGGGTCGCCATCACTCACGCATCTGACTGGGATGAGTGATGCCTCTCACCTCACAGCTTTCAGAGGCGGCACTGACCTGCCCTCAATTCCGGGGCCCTTGCAACCTAACAGGTATGCTTCAGTGTGATCTGCATGCCTGCACCCCGTTCTCGGGCCTGAGGACTGCATGGCAGCCAACGAGGCCCAAGAGGGTGTCCGAGGTACAAGGCCCCCCCAGGGTCCGAAGGGCACCCGGCAGGCTGAAGCCCGGGCACGATGAGCCAACGGCTCTGAGGATTCAACACCTTGTTCTCAACACAGCTATGAGCTCATATTGTGTGGCTTTAAACAGCAGCTGGGTTCCACCTCTTCCCAGAATGCTGTAGCTTCACTGCTGGGCCAGTGCCCCAGTTCACCAGGCCCACTCAGGCTGGTCCCTCCATCTTTACTAAGGAAATTATTAATGACGTGACTAATTGGATTTTAATATTAACGATAACTTAGCAACTTACTAAGCAGTTGCTTTCCCAGACATAAAGCAGTGGAGTGAGTCTTCAGGGCAGCCCCCAGTCCCCGCTCCCAACTTGGGAGCAGATTTTCAGCCTTTCCTTCAGGAGAATGCGTGCTCCGTGTGTTCAGCCCCATCACAGAACCCGGGGTCTTGCCGCCTCTCAAAAGAGCCACAGGAAGACCCCACAACTCTGTGGACGGAACCTGTGAAGAAGAGGCTGCTCCTAACCTCTTCTCTGCAGTGTCATCGGTCTTTCTGATGACACGTATCTTCATTTGAATGTTGCTTTTATTGTGGGGAAAGAAATGGAAACAATCAAAACAGACGCAAAAGAGAGCAAACCACTTGTCTCTAACAGTGCTGCTTTTTATTTGTATGGGACTGTTCACTTTCCAAAACCTTTTCCTATTTGCTTTTCATGTCGTTATAGGAATGCTGGACAAAGGTAAATTTTTTAAAAAGGAAAAT
Organism: Antilocapra americana; assembly: GCA_007570785.1. Lineage (NCBI taxonomy): Eukaryota > Metazoa > Chordata > Mammalia > Artiodactyla > Antilocapridae > Antilocapra > Antilocapra americana. Next base: position 1,697,324 of record ML664152.1, read on the forward strand.
AAAATGAAAATGACTTCCCATTCCGTCATCCAGGCACGGTGACCAAACTCAGTCCTTTCATGTTGTTCCGTGCGTGCTCGTACCCTCCTTCTATGACCCTGAACATCGTGTGACCGAGGGGCTACCTCACGGCCCCAACACCCAGATGGGCTGGTCAGCACTGCCCTGGGGTGTGGCCCCCCCCTCTGCTGCCCCATCCACGTCCCTCCACACGCCTCCTGTCACGTGGGCTCATGTTCCCCCTCCCCAACAGATGGGATGGGAGCAGGGCGGCTGTGCAGTGGGGCTGGACTCGGAGGGCTGACCGCAGGAGGCACGCAGGGCAGGCACAGGCTGCAGCGCTGCTCCTGACGCCCCTTCCCAAGCAAGAAGGGGGATACCGGGAGGAGAGAGAGTCCGGGCAAGGCTGTGGTAGTGAAACATGGTTTTATTGAGAACATCTCATGCCCTCTGTCTGAGTGACAGCATCTCATGCTCGGTTCTGGCTGGTCTCGGTGCGGGAGGAAGCTCATGCGGGGGTCACGTGTGGCCTGGACATTAGTGTAGATGTGCGGACACCAAGGGCTGAGCCCTAGTGACAGCATCCTCAGCTGAGTTACATTCATACAAAGTGTCTGAATTCTAGAACAAAATCAAAAGCATGTAACCCAAAGTCGGAGAAGCAAACAGTTTTCCGGGCTCACTCCACAGACCACCTTAAACCGCTCACGGCTATGTCCGTGATGCACCATCAGCACAAGTTGTAGCCAAAACACAAGTCCTTAGCAGGGTGGGGAGCCTTGTCCCTCCAGACACTGAGCAAGGGGGTGCAGACATGCTGCCAGGAACAGGAGCTCAGAGTCAGGATTAAGTGAGAGTCACCCCCCTGCTCTCAGTCGTGTGGACACAAAACCCAGCACCCTGGGCTGGCTGCTGGTGAGGGAGAGATGGTCCCAGGACTCACAAAACTGGACCCACATGGTCACACTCTGCTTTTTCTATCTGTATAGGTTTGATGAAAAATAAACCTTGTGAAAGATTCACCGATTTCACAGAATTTAGAGACGGGACTGCCCGCTCACTTTATCTCTGATGCCAGATCAAAATGATGATGGCAGCAGACCTTACATGCTGGTGTAAGGTATTTTGGAAATGCCAAATATCCATCCTTTTCATCTGTTTTGAGAAAAGGGGTAGGTGGTGAGCCCTGGGGCCTGCCCAACAAGGAGACCCAGGGGCTCGGCCCTGAGACGAGGAGAGTAAGAGCTCAGTAGTCTGGAGGGCAAGAAAATTATTTCAAGGACATAAATTCCAGAGAAGTGTATATCTCATGAAATGCTGGCTTGTGCATTTTAAAATAACTCATTTTGATCACAATAAAAATCTCCAAAACAGAAAAAGACAAAAAGCTCCTTTAAGACTTAGTCAACTGGCAGGGAGGAATACCGTGTCCTGACCCCAAGCTGGGGTGAGGGCTGGAGAACCCAGGATGGGGGCCCGCCTCGGCCCCACCCCCACAAGCCCTGGCTAACTCTTCTACAACACAGGACAGCTGACCCTTGGGCTGGGCGCCGCAGAGGGGCCAGTCTTGGCAGAATTAATACTCCAGGCTCAGCCAACAAGTCAAAACAGAGCCCCTCCCATCCCCGCTGGTCAAGCTGTCCTCAAAAATTTAAGATTTTTTTCAAAAGATCAAGTTCTTGGTTATGTCAAATCTCTGTTTCTAAAGCCCAAATTAAGGACTCTAGATGTAAAGGACTCCTCAAGGGAACAGCTCCGTAGTGACGGGATGGGTGTGTAAGATGCTGGGCTCCCTGATCTCTTTGGGCTTTGGGGGGGTGCGCTCCCTGCTTTTACTGCGTACAGACAGACAGACACACAGATGGAGGAGACTGGGCGCACTCAGACTGACTGGGCTGGAGACTTCCTGCCATGAGCAGCATCCACCTGTCCTGTTCCAGGAGCAGGGCTGGCCTCCCTCTGGCCTCGCACAGGGGTCCTGCCCACCCCGGGCTCCCTGAGCCCCTACTCCTGGGAACCTTGGCCACCTTCCCCCTGGCATCTCCTGAGGCCTGAGCACTCTTGGGGCAGGAGCCCTGCGTCAGGCCCATGCTGCCCAGTGGCACAGATCCGCCTGGGAGAGGCAGCGGCACACAGCTGAGGCCCTGGCATTCAACTCTCTGGAGCGGGGGGCGGGGGGGGGCACCAGGGGCGCTGGGTGGCTTATGTGTGTGCAACACCGTTCCTCTGGACTTTGTAACCAAAATCCATGTATTTTTAAAAAACTAAGTCCATCTTCCAATCCCCATTAGAAAAAAATACATCTGTAGAGACGAGAATACAAACGCAGGGGCTCACAGACGTCTTTTCTGCGTGTGCAGGCTGCCCGGGCCCTGTGCTGGCAGGGTCAGGCTGAGCCTTGCTCCGCAGAAGGGGGTGTGGGTGACCTGTGCTTTGACCTGGTCAGCCCTGCATGTGGACAGCCCCCAGCACGCGCCCACAGAGCACACCATCTCGTCTCTGAGGTGCATGGAGACACCTGGAGGCCAGCCCTCTTCAGCCCACCTCCCACCCTGAGCACAGGGTGATGGCCAGGGCTGCCCTGCTCCTGCTTATTGAGTCCAAAGAGGACAGCCCCTACCTCTAACATGCCCCCTGGGCACACAGCCTGACTCCTGGACTTGGCTGGGGAGTGGGGTCTGCCCTCTCGCCCACAGCACCTCAAGGCCAGGAACTGGTACGGACCCCACGAAGGGTGGGAAGCTCCTCTGGGGTCCTGAGTGGAAGAGGAGGCAGCTAGTGTGGACTCTGTGCTCGGTGAGGATGGCCTCCCAAGGCCCCCCGCCCGCCCTGACCCCAGACTCGCTGGCCTAGCCTGCCTGGGCTCGGCCCTGCAGAGTGGGGTGCCAGCCGGTGTCCCAGACGCCAGACTGCCCCCTTCCCTGCAGTGATACCAACACCCGACCCCGGTCAAGACCACGCGAGTGACACGCTGTCTCACAAGCTTTCAGCCTGAATACTTCTTATATTTCAAACATGTCTTTGATAAAGTGGGAAAGAATAATTTAAAAATATGCCTTTAGTGGCATTTTCCAAGAGTGAATATCTACGTAATTCATCCTATTTCCATCCTGCGAAGATTCTGGGATGGTCATTCACATCCACGCGATTCAGAGGCGGGACCAGAGGGAATCCTAGGCCATTTATTGTGCAGTCGGCCTGCGGACTCCTTCTGGTCCTTAAGAGTTAAATACTGCTTAAAAAACCCAAGTGAATGGCCAGGTTCACCAGCCACGTTTGACCTGTGATTACTGAGAGGTTTTCCAGGATATGGTCCAACAAGGGATACAGAAGCTTCTAGAAGAGGGGGCTGCAGGACCTGGGCCATGGTCCCAGGGGCCATCCAGCGGGTCACTGTGCTGCAGGTCGACTCTGGGGGAGGGCAGCAATTGTAGGGGAAGGGGCCATGGGCAGACGGGATGGTTTCTTTAGGCTAGCTTCCTCACGTCCTCCATATGGAAATGCCTCTTTGTACTTAAAACGATGTGGCATAAGAGTGACCTGACATAATTATTTCTTATTTTATAAACCACATTCCTAGTTCTGAATAAATTATTGAAGAATTTCACACAAAGTAATTTCTATTTTCCTAAACTTCAGGAAGCCCTACTTAGTAGAACTCAATTTCTAAATGTAAACTGAGATGGAAAGCAGTCACTGGATGACTCAGAGGGGAAATGCTGCTGCTGAGATGCAGGTGGGGACTGGGACCCTGAGCCCACACCCACCACCCCACCCCCGCCCCGAACCTTTAGCCTGCCTCAGGATGGCACCCGCACGCCCACACCTGCCCCAGCCCGGCTGTGAGGTCGGGGCTGTGCTGCACGCTGTCAGGGGGTGAGTGAGAACTGGTCCTGTTCTGTGGGCTTCTCCACCCAGGCGCCCAGCCCGGCCTTGATGAAGGCTTTGAAGAGACAGGCCTTGGCAGCCTGGTACTCCTTGGCGACCAGCTTGGACTCATGGTACACGCTGGGTTTGGTGATCTTGGAGCGCAGTAAGTTGGAGGGAACCTGTGAAAAGACAAAAAGGCAAGTGCAGCTGTTCAAGCCGTAACAGTGGAAAACACAATCCAGGATGGTGTTCAAAGAACATAGCATTTGAACCTGTGCTGCTAGGGGACCCCGCTGACCCCAAGGACCACATCACACAGAGCCACACCAGATGCCCCCGTGGGCCTGCATCCTCAGCCCCAGTGGTGGCTTTGCAGCTAAACAGGCGGGCTGCTGGCGACCCATGAGCAGGGGGCTCAAACCATACACTAACGCTTATGGGTCTTGAACAAACACTGCTCTGCTGTTTGCTCACAGAGAGCCTGGTTTGCCCTGCCTTGGCCAACGCATCTCTGTGCAGCTAGGATTTGCAGGGAGGGCAGCTGCTCAGAGGGCGCCTGCATGGTGACCCTCTTGCCATGTGGACATGGCAACTTCTGCCCATCACAGATAAAAGCTTCTGACTCAACTCAATAGGTGAAAACTGGTCACATACTGATCCACTTGAGATTTTATTTGGCGAAAAGGGGACCTGTTGCTGTGAAAACCCTTTAACTCCAAACCTCAAAATCAACAGGTTTCAAAGGCTTCCTGCAGGGCCAAGGAGCCTGCAGTGGGGGTGCACCTGCCAGGCAGACCTCCTGGGCTCTGCGGGGTGGGGGCTGGGGGTGAGGAGGCAGGGCCTGGCTGCCAGCTGAGGGCAGCAGGAGACGGGAGGGCGGCTGCGCGGTGGGGCTGGCGCCTCAGTACCTTGCCGTGCACTCGCACCCAGCGGCAGTACAGCGCGTGCTTACACAGGCGCGAGGCGCGGCCCAGCTCGTCCTTCCCCGTGGTGGCATTGACCACCTCGAGGGCCGCGTCACCCGCCGTCCAGTTGACGCTGAAGTTGGGGGCCTTCCCTGGCTGCCGCGCCTCCGCGTTGCTGATGCCTGGAACGGAATGAGACAGGGCGGCTGACACAGGTGCTGCGGGGACAGGTCTGATGGCTGCCAGCCGGGCACACCCACCCTCCCAGCGCTCAACTCAGGCCCGTGCTGCCCGGTAACACGCCCCTGCGGGAGGCAGGCAAGCCCACAGAAACCCCAAACCTGAGACTTCACGCACTCTGAGCCCCCTGGGGGCCACACCGCCGACATCCAGGGTAGACGGGCCCTGTCGCCAGGTTAATTCAGGGCCATGTGGCTGTGCACCTTGGCATGTTTGTGCTTGGGCCCTGCCACCGGGGCCAGGCAGGTTCAGCCCCTGCCCACATGCAGGACACTCAAGACCCAGCAGACTCGCCTCTAGGGAGTGTGTTGCTGCTTCCTCAGCAAGGTCCAAGTCTCCCATCTTAACGGTCAGAGGCTCGCGCTGTGCAGCTGGCTGCCCTCGGGTCACTGGGGCTGAGTGCAGGTACCCACCACAGGCAGCCTGACTCAGTCCCACAGGCTCAGACTCAGGACGCAATGCTTGCAATAAGAGGTGGTTCACAGTGGCAGTACCGGACCTCAGGGAGTGGCCCCCGGGTCCCTCGCTCTTGGTGACCACCTCCTCCCCCTTGCACACAATGTTAAAGCCAGGACAGCAGGTCCAGGCAGCCCATGGCTGGCACCCAGGCCTTGCTCAGAAGCCTCACTTCTTCAGGGCAAAGCAGCATGAGAAGGAACAGGGAAGATTCATATTTACAGGGCACCACCAACCTCGGGGACTCATTTCAAGGGACAATATATGTTCAATGGGATGTCCTTGCCCCCTTCCCCAGATGTGCAGGGGAGGGGTAGGTGCCCACTGTGCCCGGCCTCCCCTTTGCCCCTCCACTGCCTGGTGGGTGCTGGCATCTGAATTCACACTTGGATAGCACTGGGAGGAACTTCCTGAAGACCCGGGTATTTAACACAGACCCCACGAAGGAACCCCTAGGGTAGCTGCCCAGTGTGTCTTCCTCGGGGTCGGGGGGGAGGGTTGTCCCAGCAGAGGATGGGCACCGGGTACCAGAAGGGAGCTCGTGCTGGGAGTACTCCACCCTGGGTCATCAGCCCTTCTGAGGTGACTGGCAGGGTGGCTTCAGGTCAGCAAGTGAATCCTTGAAAAATGATGCTGCATTCCCAAGAAGAGTATAGAATAAGAGGTGCACGTCCCCTCGAGTCATTTGCTCACAGAACTGACTGGCCCTGCTCATCTTTGTTCTGATTCACAAGGCTTCCTAGCTACAGTGGCCACGTCTGCGGTCTTTGTCCAAGCCCCATGCGGGGGATCCGGCTGCCTGGCTGGCTGTATACCCCCCTCCCAAAGGCAGTGAAGACCCCAACCACGGGAGGGGTGAGAGCCCCGGTGAGGCCAAGCACAGAACACGCCCCACGCACAGAGCAGAGGCGTGCCGGTACTGGCCCCTGGAAGGCCGAGTAGGGAATACGCCCCACGCACAGAGCAGAGGCGCGCCGGTCCTGGCCCCCGGTGAGGCCTGCAGCCCCAGCATGTCTACCCGCCTGTCCTCTCTGGTACACACAGCACCTGCCTGCGGAACCCTCCCAGCACGGCCAGTCCCCCACCAGTGCCCAGGCCCGCTCCTCCCCAGCAGCCTGCCTCCAGCTCCGTGTGGGGGACTCAACAGCCGCTAGGCAGGCAGACCCAGTTCGGAGAAAATCTTCATGGCTTTTCAAGGTTTCTGCCTTCTCTGTCAGACTCCTGAATGAATCATTTTTTTCATTCTAATACATGAGCCCTGAATTATTTCACCTTCCACAGATGTTTTAACTAAATTATAGGACATCTCACAGAGTGAGCAAACCCTCAATAAACTGAGCCTCTGGCCCCAGAGTCTGCCCCCGGCCCCGCCGCTCCCCACGGCAGCCACCAGCAGCCCGACCCCGCGTCACTGACCACTGCTGCCTGCCTTAGTATGTTACACAAGGCTTTGCAGACCTCCAAATTAACATGTGAGCACTGTACTTCCTAAAAACACGCATCAGTAAGGCTTATGCTTTACACCCTCTCTGTCCTCAGAGTTACTTTCTCTCAGTTGTGTTTTCTCATAGATCACTCTCTTCCGTGTTTATTTTCCTCAGAAGCTTGATGGACATTCATTCACGTTTGGGAGTAAACGTCTTGGCTGATGAACAGAGGCAGCGGGCATGGGCTGCTGAGCCTCTTTCTGTGAAGAGCCTGGACCCACGTCCGTCTAGACCAAGAGTCCAGAGTCCAGCTTGGCCCTGTCCGGCTGTCGGCATGGGAGCCTCACTATGGGCAGGACGCCCCCCCCCCCCAACCAGGGAAGCTCTGGCTTCATCCCGGGTGTCCCAGGGCAGCACATCCTCGATGCTAACCCTCTGCTGCCAGGCAGCTTCTGCCCTGCGAGTGGGGGCCTCCCCTGGCAGTTTCATCAGCTGCTGGGTCTGAGGCAGCTGTCACAAGCACACGTGCCCAGGTGCAGTTGGGTCTGCAGGTCCAGCACTGAATGCACTCAAGGCCACAGCCTCTCAAGGACACAGACAGGATGAGTGGCTCGGGGGAAAAAAGGGGGCCTGTCTGGGTACAAGTGGTGGGGAATCCCATAATGGAACGGAATCTTCTGTGAATAAATGGATAACGCTTATATTATTTTCTTTTGCAATTCCATGACTCCTCGACACAAGATCAAGATCAAGGGTTACTCTTGAAGGATACTTAAACCTTAGAATTGCAACATTTTGCATTAAAACTAGACATGGTCAGTTAACTAACTGTACAAATATTTTTCACGTGAAAGTGTTAGTCAGTCATGCCCAACTCTTTGCAATCCCATGGACTGTAGCCTGCCAGTCTCCTCTTGTCCATGAGATTCTCCAGGCAAGAATACTGAAGTGAGTAGCCATTTCCTCCTTCAGGGGATCTTACCAACTCAGGGATCTAACCCAGGTCTCCTGCATTGCAGATAGATTGTTTACTGTCTGAGCCACCAAGGATTCTTCATAAATATTTTTCATATTCTAAGTTAAATAAACTACCATCTTTAGCAAGAATAAAGCAAATAAAGCTACAAAACAGCAGCCAATCCAAGGTTCTAGTACCAGCCATGTACCTTCCTGGGGCAGGGAGCCCACATGGGCCCAGGAGCACCTGTCTATGAATCTCTGGGGTCAGCACTCCCTCAAGACAGACACCCGGAAGGAGCTTGTGTTTCCAGGGCTGCACAGTGAGAACTGGGGTAACGAGCTAATCACAGCCCACTGTGCAGAAACCAGTAAAAGCAGCAACAGCTCAGCGGTCCTGAGAGTGTCTCTGCTGCTGTATACCCAACATACTGAGTCAGCTTTTACAGCAAAAGCATGAGAAATGGGAACTGGCCTAGTAACTGACACGAGGGAAACTCAGGAAACCTGGCTGCTGGCGCCGCTATTTCTCCTGCTTCCCCTGTAAGGGTGCTTCCTGTGGAGCACAGGTGTGATCAGATACATCACACACACACTGAAGAGTAACAGATGCCTAGGGGACTACGGCTCCTGTTACAGAGGCTACCTTCACTCATTAAATGGCCGGGGCAATGTATAGTCGCAATCTGGACTGAGTGTGGCCTTCATTCTGCAAACACACGAAACTCCAAGCAGAGCTAAAGGGGAAGGAAATCGAGTGCACAGCACAGTAATGCCCACGCAGTCCGTCGGCGCAGCCCCTGGAGTGGAGCACCTGGGGACGTCATCTCATTTCATCAGAAGAGGCCCCTGGGCTGATGGAGGGGGTGGGAACCAACGGGCAGCATGAGTCTGCGAGGGCAAGACGGCCACACACACCCACTCTGTCATCCTCAGCTCCCCAGCCCCAGACACAGCTCGTGAGACTGTGGGCTCCATGTGGTGGACCTCAAGCCAAATTAGATCCCCTCTTATACCAGCCCAAGGTGGGGGGTGTTTAAAGCACCACTTAGGTGCAATACTGGGTGCCCTGGTCCACAGGTGATACGCACGCGGCTGGCAACCTGGCCCAGAGGACAGGGGACCAGGCCAGCCTCACCCCTGGGACAACAGGGCTGGTGGGTGGAAGGGAAAGTGCCCCCACCCCAAGCAACATGCCCTGAGGACGAGAGGGGAGCTCCAACTCTGGTGTGGAGGAAAGAGGACATCTGGGCAGGGCAGGGCAGCAGACCCCAGAACAGACGCAGAACATGCAGCTCCATGGGAGGCAGTGATTCAGACAGGGTTCAAGTCCTCCCTGTGCCATTACATCTACTGGAGTGGGCAAGAAGCCCTCAGAAGAAAGGAGGACCCCTGAAAGTGAACAAGAGTCCTAGATGCAGTACTTGGGTACAATCTCAAAAATGACAGAATGAACTCAGTTTACTTCCAAGGCAAACCATTCAATATCACAGTAATCCAAGTCTATGCCCCAACCACTAATGCTGAAGAAGCTAAACAGTTCTGTGAAGACGTATAAGACCTTCTAGAACTAACACCAAAAAAAGATGTTCTTTTCATCAGAAGGGACAGGAATGCAAAGTAGGAAGTCAAGAGATACTTGGAATAACAGGCAAGTTTGGACCTGGGAGTACAACATGAAATGGGGCAAAGGCTAACAGAGTTTTGCCAAGAGAACACACTGGTCATTAGCAAATATCCTTTTCTAAGAACATAAGAAATGACTTTATACACGGACATCGCCAGATGGTCAATACCGAAATCACACTGAGTATATTCTTTACAGCAGAAGATGGAGAAGCTCTATATAGTCAGCAAAAATAAGACCAAGAGCTGACTATGGCTCAGATAATGAGCTCCTTATTGCAAAATTCAGGATTAAATTGAAGAAAGTAGGGAAAACTACTAGGGCATTCAGGTATGACCTAAATCAAATCCCTTATGATTATACAGTGGACATGACAAATAGATTCAAGGGATTAGATCTGATAAGAGTGCCTGAGGAACTATGGATGGAGGTTCCTAACATTGTATATGATGACCAAAATCATCCCAAAGAAACAGAAATGCAAGAGAGCAAAGTGGTTGTCTGAGGAGGCCTTACAAATAGCTGAGAAAATAAGAGAAGAAAGGCAAAGGAGAAAGGGAAAAATATGCCCAAGTGAACACAAGAGTTCCAGAGAACAGCAAGAAGAGACAAGAACGCCTTCTTAGGTTAACAATGCAAAGAAAAAAGAGGAAAACAACAGAATGGGAAAGACTAGAAATCTCTTCAAGAAAACTGGAGATACCAAGGGAACATTTCATGCAAGGATGGGCACAATAAAGGACAGAAACGGTATGGACCTAACAGAAGCAGAAGATATTAAGAGGTGGCAAGAATACACAGAAGAACTATACAAAAAAGTTCTTAATGACCCAGATAACCTCGATGGTATGGTCACTTACCTAGAGCCAGACATTCTGGAGGGCGAAGTCAAGTGGGCCTTAGGAAACATCACTATAAACAAAGCTGTTGAAGGGATGGGATTTCAGCTGAGCTATTTCAACTCCTAAAAGATGATGTTGTCAAAGTGCTACACTTAATATATCAGCAAATTTGGAGAACTCAGCAGGGGCCACAGGACTGAAAAAGGTCAGTTTTCATTCCAATTGCAAAAATGGCAATGCCAAAGAATGTTCAAACTACTGTACAATTGCACTCATTTCACATGCTAGCAACGTATGTTAAAAATCCTTCAAGCTAAGCTTCAGTAGTACATGAACTGAGAACTTCCAGATGTACAAGCAGGATTTAGAAAAGGCAAGGGAATGAGAGATTAAATAGACAGCATCCGATGGATCATAGAGAAAGTTAAGGGAGTTCCAGAAAACACATCTACTTTTGCTTCACTGACTATGCTAAAGCTTTGACTGTGTGGAATATAGCAAACTGTGGAAAATTCTTCAAGAGATGGGAATACCAGACCACCTTACCTGCCTCTTGAGAAATCTGTATGCAGGCCAAGAATCAACAGTTAGAACTGGACATGGAACAACAGACTGGTTCCAAATTGGGAAAGGAGTACGTCGACGCTGTATATTGTCACCCTGCTTTTTTAACTTACATGCAGAGTACAACATGTGAAATGCTAGGCTGGATGAATCACAAGTTGGAATCAAGACTGTTAAGAGAAATATCAACAACCTCAGATATGCAGATGCTACAACTCTAATGATAGCAAAGCGAAGAGGAGAGTGAAAAAGTTGGCTGAAAACTCAACATTCAAAAAACTAAGATCATGGCATCTGGTTCCATCACTTTATGGCAAATAGATGCGGAAACAATGTAAACAGTGACAGACTATCTTCTTGGGCTCCAAAATTACTGTGGATGGTGACTGCAGCCATGAAATTATAAGATGCTTGCTCCTTGGAAGGAAAGTTATGTCAAATCTAGACAGTGTATTAAAAAGCAGAGACATCTTTTTGCCAACCAAGTCAAAGCTATGGTATTCCCGGTAATCTTGTATGGATTTAAGAGTTAGATCATAAAGAAGGCTAAGTGCCAAAGAATTGATGCTTTCAAATTGTGGCAATGAAGATGACTCTGAGTCCCTTGGACAACAAGGAGATCAAACCAATCAATCCTAAAGGAAATCAACCCTGAATATTCATTGGAAGGACTGTTGCTGAAGCTCCAATACTTTGGCCACCAGATATGAAGAGCTGACTCATTGGAAAAGACCCTGATGCTGAGAAAGATTGAGGGCAGGAGGAGAAAGAGGTGACAGAGGACAAGATGGTTGGATGGCATCACCGACTCAATGGACATGAGTTTGAGCAAACTCTGGGAGACGGTGAAGGACAGGAAAGCCTGGCGTGCTGCAGTCCATGGGGTTACAAAGAGTCAGACACGACTGAGTGACTGAACAACAGCAATAATTACTAGTGATTTTGGGCATCTCTTTCTGTTGACCATCCACGTTTTCTTTAGAAAAAGGTCTATTCAGGATTTCAGCCCATATTTTGTTTTTTAGTACTGAGTTGTATGCACTTTCTGTACACATTGGATATTAACCTCTGATCAGTTATATCATTAGCAAATATTTTCTTCCAGTTGGTAGGCTGTCCCTTCATCTTGTTGATGGTTTCCTTTGCTATGCAAGAGCTTTTAAGTTTAATTAGGTCCCATTTGTTTTATTTTGCTTTTATTTCTTTCCTCTTTAGAGACTGATCCAAGAAAATACTGCTATCATCTTTGTCAAAGAGGGTTCCACCTAGGTTCTCTTCTAGGAGTTTTATGGTTTCAGTTCTTACAATTAGGTCTTTAGAAACCATTTTGAGTTTATTTTTGGGTATGGTGTGAGGGTGTGTTCTAACTTCACTGATGACAGGTGGCTGTCCAGCTTTCCTAACACCACTTGCTGAAGAGACTGTCTTTTCTCCGTTGTATATTCCTGCTTTCCTCCTCAAAGATTAATTGACTATATGTGTGTGGGTTAGTTTCAGGGCTCTCTATTCTGTTTCACTGATCCATACATCTCTTTTTGTGCCAATACAACACTGTTTTGATTAATGTGGCTTTGTTGTATAGTCTGAAGTCAGGAAGCATGATTCCTCCAGTTTTATTCTTTTTTCTCAAGATTGCTTTGCCAATTCAGGGTCTTCTGTGGTTCCAGAGAATTTTAAGGTTATTTGATCTAGATCTGAAAAATATCATGGGTATTTTGATAGAGATTGCATTATATCTGTAGATGTCTTTGGATAGAATGGCCATTTTAATAATATTAATACTCCAATCCAAGAGCATGGGATAAGGGTCTTTCAGATCCTTGGTTAAGTTTATTCCTAGGTATTTGATTCTTTTTGATGCAATTCTAAATGGAATTCTTTTTAAATTTCCTCTTTCTGATACTTTATTATTAGTGTGTGTGTGCTGTGTGCTAAGTTGCTTCAGTCATGTCCAACGTTTTGCAACCCAATGGACTGGTAGCCTGCCACGCTCCTCTGTCCATGGGGTTCTCCAGGCAAGAAAACTGGAGTGGGTTTCCATGCCCTCCTCCAGGGGATCTTCCTGACCCAGGGATTGAAACTGTGTCTCTTGTCTCCCGCATTGACAGGTGGGTTCTTTACTACTAGCACCACCTGGGAAGCCATTACTAGCATACAGAAACAAAATGATTTCTGTACAGTAATCTTGGATTCTGCAACCTTGCTGAATTCACTTATTAGTTATAATAGTATTTGGGTGGAGACTTTAGGGTTCTCTGTAGAGATTATCAGATCATCTGCAAATAGTGAGTTTTACCTCTTCCTTTCCAACCTGGGTAGCTTCTGTTTCTTTTTCTTGTCTGATTGCTGTGGCTAAGACTTCCAAAACTGTATTAAATACAAGTGGTGTTGCCACTTTTCTTCTTTCTGAATTTAATAGGAAAGCTTTTAGCTTTTCACTATTGAGTATTATGTTGGCGTGGGTTTGTTGTAAATGGCCTTTATATCGTTGAGATGTGCCTGCTATGCTCACTTTAATGAAAGCTTTAATCATGAATGCATGTTGAATTTTTTCAAATGCTTTTCTTGAGTCTATTGAGATGATCATATAATTTTTATCTTTTATTTGTTAATGTGGTATATCGCTGGGGAACATTTAACAAGAAGTTTCCTGTGTGCTGTTTTCTGATCTGTCATGATTCCTATGTCCCTTATTAATCCTTGAATATTCAAAGATTAAGTGGAGAAGGCAAACCTCTTCCAGGGACTGAGGAATGCATGCATTTCCTTCCTTTCCTTCGTTAGCTTCTCCTTATGGTGAATAGTAACTGTTTACGACCTTCTTCCTTTCTGATATGGAAAGTGATTTTTACAACCCTCTCTTTGAGATGGATTCTAGCCTCATGTTCCTGGATAAGTTGTAAGATTTGTGATCTTTATCTTTGCTGAAAAGGCTATCTTGTAAAACAGTATATATATACCCACACTATGTTGAATAAACACCTTTACTCCATCAGAGTTTGGGTCCCCATGTCTTTCTTCATTTCTCTCTCCTCCTTTTACTTTCTCTCCTTCAGTCTGACTTCCCAGAGCGCAGAGGCTCACTGTGTTTACTTACCTGCCCAGTCTTTCAAGTTCCCCACGAGAGGGCGCCCTGAGTCTACGTAAATGGCGCAAGCCATTTGTCTTAGGGTTTTATTGGGTTTCTGCATAAACCAGGGAATATCAGCCTCTTTTTCTTTCCTTTCCTTTCTTTTTTTTGTCCTACCTTCTTTCGTTGGCAACGGGATGCCTTTCCAGATGCCTGATGTCCTCTGCCAGCATTCAGATGTTGTTTTATGGAGTTTGCTCGGTTTTTAAATGGTCTTTTGGTGTATTTATTGGGGAGAGAGTGGACTCCCCGTCCTATTCCTCCGCCATCTTAGTTCCCTCCCCTCTTTCCTTTACTTTCTTATCATTGACTCCGTACCACCAGGTTCCGGTCCATTAAAGGACCCCAACAGTACATCACATTGACTGACTCGTGAACGTTGGGCCATCCTTGTAACCCTAAAGTAAATCAATTTGACCATGGTACATGATCCTTTTAATGTATTGCTGGATTTGGTTTCCTAATATTTTGTTGAGGAATTTCCCATCTATATTCATCAAAGATATTGGCTCAAAGTTTTGTTTATAGTTATCTTTGGCTTTAGTACCAGGGCAATGGTGGCCTCATAGAATCAGTTTGAGAGTGTTTCATCCTCTTCAATTTTGGGGACTAGTTTAAGAAGGATACATAGAAGTTCTTCTTTGTATGGTTGGTAGAATTCCCCTGTCAGGTCTTTAACTTTTGTTTGCTAGTTGTTTTTTTTTATTATTATTATTACAAATTCAATTTCACTTCTAGTGACTGGTCAGTTCAAATTGTCTGTTTACTCTTGACTCCATCTTGCCAGGCTGTGTGCTTATAGAAATTTGTCCACTTTTTCTAGACTGTCCAATTTGTTGGCATGTAACTATTCATAGTACTCTTATGATTTTTTGTATTTTTTTGGTATTGTTTGCCATTTCCCCTCTTTCACTTTCTATTTTATTTGGATCCTCTCTCTTTTCTTCTTGATGAGACTGACTAAAAGTTATCAACTTTGTGTGTCAACTTTGTTTTTGTTTTTAACCAAAAAACCAACCCTGGCTTTCATTTATCTTTTCTATTGCTTTTTTAAAACTACTTTTAAATTTCTCTCTCTGATCTTTATAATTTCCTTCCTTCTGATTTTGGGCTTTTTCTAAATTTTTAGATGGCAGCTTAAGTTGTTTACTTGAAATTTTTCTTCTTGCCTGAGGAAAGACTGTATTGCCATGAACTTCCCTTTAGTACTACTTTTGCTGCATTTCATATATGTTGGAATGTTGTGTTCCATTTTCATTTATATCGAAGTATTTTCTGATTTCCTCTTTGATTTCATCATTGACCCACTGTTTTTTTAGTAGCATGTTTTTTAGTGTCCACAGATTTGTTTTCTTTCTGTTTCTCTATCAGTTGTTGATTTCTAGTTTCATACTACTATGGGCAGAAAAAATACCTGATATAATTTCTGCCCTCTAAAATTGCTTAAGTTTGTTTTGTGACGTAGTATCTAATCTATCCTGGAGAACATTCCATGTGCACTTAAAAGAACATATATTCTTCTGGTTTGGGACATAATGTCTCACAGATATCAATCAAGTCCAACTTAACTTGTCATTTAAGACCACCCTTGCCTTATTGATTTTCTTTCCAATCTGTCCACTGATGTCAGTAGAGTGTTAAAGTCACCTATTATTGTCGATTTGCTCCTTTACATCTGTTAGTATTTGCTTTATAAAGTTAGGTGCCCCTGTATATGTTAACATATCATTGACTGGGTGGTGGGGTTTACAGAAATTAATGCCTGTGGCTGGCGATTTGTTATGTAAGTAAATATTGAAACACTCCAGTTAATAACATTCAGGTAACAAAAGGCGTATTAATACATCTCATTAATACATGGTTAAGGAATGTTATATCCTCCTCTTGTACTGATTTCCTTTATCACTATATAATGCCATTCTTTCTTTGTTAATAGTCTTTGTTTTAAAGTCTACTTGTTTGATATGAGTCCCTTTTCTTGTTGCTTCTATTTGTATATCTTTTTCCATCCCCTTTCAGTCTGTGTGTGTTTTACCCTGAATTGAGTCTCCTGTAGGCAGCATATTGAAGGGCCTGTTTATTATCCAATTAGCCACCCTATGTCCTTTGATTAGAGTATTTAGTCTATCAACACTTAATTACTGATATGTATGTTCCTACTGTCATTTTGTTACTAGTTTTTCAGTTGTTTTCATAGTTCCTCTATGTTCTTTTCTTCTTCTTTTTGCTTCTCCTGTCATGGTTTGATTTTCTTTAGTAGTATGGCTGCAATCCATGGGGTCACAAAAGAGGTGGACATGACTGAGTGTCTAAACAAAAACAATGCTTAGGTTCCTTTCTTTTTGATTTTTGTGTATCTATTGTAGGCTCTGGATTTGTTGTTACCTTGGGGTTCACATGTGTTGACCCATAATCATATTACTAGATTTACATTAATTAATCATTTAAGTTCAAACACACTCTGAAAGAGCTACATTCTTTACTCTCCTCCCCCATATTTTGTGTTTTTGATATCATATTTTACATCTTCCATGTTTATCCCTTTACTGTATTTTTCTGGTCAATTATGGTTGAATATTTCCTCTGTCTGATAATAATATATATTGTTTTACAAATAGTTAATCAAAATTATATATACATTAAAATGTTTGTCATTCAGAGGGCTATTAGGGGTTCACACTAATTTCTAATTCCTCAGAACTGACAAATGGGTGAAAAACATTAACCAAATTTGAATAAGGGGAAACATTCATTTCTTTGTGATTTATCTGTTTTGTTATGAATGGTAATTGTCATACTCTTATGAGTTCCAAGCTGAAAAGCATGTCTGCCATTGGACAGAAATATGGGCATCATGATACGTAACTCTGTTAAGAGTCACTTCTCTTATCAACTTGCTGTTAAAAGTTTATGAAAGTGAAAGTGAAGTCGCTCAGTCGTGTCCGACTCTTTGTGACCCCATGGATTGTAACCTACCAGGCTCCTCAGTCCATGGAATTTTCCAGTCAAGAGTACTGGAGTGGGTTGCCATTTCTTTCTCCAGGGGCTCTTCCCAACCCAGGGATCGAACCTGGGTCTTCCACACTACAGGCAGATGCTTTCCCGTCTGAGCCACCAAGGAAGCCCTCCTAAAAGTTTATGAATATGCTTACAAATAATATCAAAACTCACTATAAAATGCATTATTTAAGACAGTAGCATTTTAATCCATAACTTGCTATGGAAAATATAAATAAATAAATAAGCCTACTTTTTTCATTTTTTTGTTTTCCTAATCAAATCACAACATTCCTGTACTTTAAATTATTTTTCACTGTTTATATAACTAAGTTACTACCTAAGGTAGAAGGCAGCACACCTGCAAAGTCTTCACTATGTTAAGGCCAGATAATCAATTTCCTATCCCAAAAGACACGACTAATAGAGTACAGAGAATTATCACTAAATATTAGCAGCTGCTTTTGTTAAGACGAGCTTTTATGGGGAATACTACAATAATGCAGTAGGAAGGAAACAGAATTTCATGTATCTCTGTGAATTCTGTGAACGCTACATAGGTTTTTTTTTTTAACTTATCATTTATTTTTAATACACATACATGTATCTATTCTTCTTTAAATTATTCTCCCAATTAGGTTGTTACAGAATATTGAGCAAAGTTCCTTGTGCTATACAGTAGATCCTTGCTGGTTATCCATTCTACATATAACAGTGTGTATATGTCCATCCCAAACTCCCTAACTGTCCTTCCCTCCTTCCTCCTTGGAAACCTCGTGTCCATTCTCAGTCTGTGAGTCTGTTTGCTCTGTCAATAAATTCATCTGAATCATCTCTTCTTGGATCCCACAGAAAGCAATATCGTCTCAGCTCTCCTTCTCTGTCTGGCTAACTCCATTCAGTATGGCAGTCTCTGGGTTCACCCATGTTGCTGTAGATGGCGCTATTTCTTTCTTTTTACAGCTGAGTAATATTCCACGGTATATCCATTCATCTGTCAATGGACATTTAGGTTGCTTCCATACCTTAACTATTGTAAACAGTGCCGCTGTGAACACTGTATCTATTTTCCTTTACTGTTTATCGTAGTCATAATCGCTTTTATATTTTTTTGGTCATTTAATGACATACTGGATTATTTAAGTGATTGTCTTACTCCATATTTGCCTTTCCTAATGGGATCTTCTCTTTCCCGTATTTTCTTACTTCTTTTCCACTTAGAGAAAGCTCTTCAATAATTCTTTTAGAGTACATTCAGTACTGTTGAAATTCTAGTTTTTGCTTGTCTGAGAAATCCTTCATCTCTTCTTCTATTCTAAATTATAATCTTGCTGGGAAGAGTATCCTGGGTTGTATGTTCTTCCCTTTCAGCACTGTGAATATACTGTGTCACTCCTTTCTGGCTGCCGACAGCCTTACCAAGGATCTCATGTAACTGACCCCTTGTTTTTCTCTTGTTACCTTAAGAATTCTTTAGCTTTTGCCATTTTAATGATGTGTTGGTGTGGGTTTGATTGGGTTCATCTTGTTTGGGATTTTCTGTGCTTCCTGTACTTGGATATCTGTTTCCTTCTTTAGGTTTGAAAAAGTTTTCAGCCATAATTTGCTTGAATACACTTTTTACCCTTTCTTCTCCTTCTAGAACTCCTACAACATTAATGTTGGTACATTTGATGTTACCTCAGAGATCCCGTATGTTCCACTCATTTTTGTTTTGTCGTCTTTCTGTCTACTGCTCTGGTTGGGAGAGTTCCATTACTCTCTCTACCAGATCATTTCTGCGTTCTTCTGTATCATTCCGTCTATTATCCATGGCTTCTAGAGTGCTATTTAATCTCAGACATTGAATCGTCTATTTCTGACTGGGGCTTCATTAAAGTTTCCATTTCCTGTGCTTTGTTCTGGGGGTAGGTGAGCCCCACACCCTCACCCTACCACCCTGAGCGTGTCCTCTGGGTCACTGTTTTGTGGCACTGCTGCCAGTAAGACCGGCACTGTGGGTCTCACTCCATGACCCCAGCCAGCCTGGCTGTGACCACAACCCTGGAGCCTGGGCATGACAGTCAAGCATCTTGGTCTTCCTCACTGAGTTCTCTCAATGCACCTAACAGCAAACGGGGCCAGTGAGAAACTCAGACCTGGGGGCCAGTGGAGGAGTCAGGAGCCAGAACTGTTCTGAACTCACAGGTGCTGCATTTGAAACTAATCTGAAAAGGAGAAACAAAAGAGTTCAGAAGGATGGGAAAGTGCATCACGTGCACACTCAAGGCAAAGGTTCACCTCCAAGAAGTTCTTCCTTAAACACACATTTTTATGCTGAAATTAAAGTATAATTCCCATTTTAACCTCAACGGCATTTTCAAACACAGTCCGCCGCTAAACCTTTTAATAAGTCCATCTAGCTTTGCACCTGTTTCCAGGGAACCTTGTTCAGTCACCTCAGCCTTTCTCTGTGTGGCATCAGGTCCATTTCTCTCGCCCCCTTCAGACCCTACCGTTCTCTCACAGCTGCTACAGGGCATTCTCCTTCCAACATGGGAATGACCTGTGACAAACTATGAGGTGAAAAAGAGCACCAAACAGGGCATAACCTGTTAGGCACAGCCGTGCACCATGTGTGCACAGCAGGAGGACTGGGAGGGGACAGCCCAGGTGGACCTGTGAGAAAGTTGAGGGCTGTGCCATGGGCCCATTTAAAAGGAGTGTGACCTCCTGAGTTACTGAGACACGGACACCCTCTCCTTCAGATTTCTCCTGTTTGAATCCCTCTGTCCGTGCAGGTGCCCTGCATGGTGTCTGTGGGCCTCAGGGCAGCACTGGGGAGGAAGCAGGAAGAACAGGTCTTCCTTATTGGTAAGTTCACATTTCTAACAAACACGTGTGGTGTAACACTATTTTCCAGCATGTGCTCATCCATACAGATGCATTCTGTACAGTACAACGTGATAAAAACACACCTGACTTCATGGGTGAGCAAGCCTCACAGTGCCTAGGACACTCCTTCAGCAAGTGGTGGAGCAACACACCTGGAGCCACCCCACTGGGCACTGGGCAGCAGTGACTCCCAAGTAGCCCCTGGCGCCACGTGTTTCACATATGAGGTTCTCAGCGGCTACAAACACTCAAGACAAGTGACAGCTGACTGAATCAAAGCACTCTTGCCCCCCACACAAAGCACAGACTGAACAAGGAAAACTGTTTTCTGACTCGTGAGAGATTCACACGCAAGCACCCATCCAAGTACATCTGCTTCACATCTACCAGTGTAAGTTCAACAGCAGGGATGCTACAATTTCAACTTACCGTCAAATTTTATCAGTCTCCTTTTATCTTTTTTCTCCTAAGAAGATAACAGTTTACAGTAGAGAGCTGTGAAATGAATTTGGAGCAACTTTTTCTCCATTCCCGTGTGATCCGTGTGCTCTAAGAGACATGCTTTAAAACAAAGCTCCCCATGGCTTTTCTCAGTTAGAGATGGGCTAGTAGCAAGACCACAGACCACAGCAAACACACACACCAAGAGGCATTCTAGTTCACAGTTAGGGTTTTAGTTCTAGCTTTAAAAGTAGGTAACGTGATATTTCCAAAGGATAAAAATACCTTAACTGTGTCCTTTTAAGGAAAGGTGAACTGAGAAGTTAGGGCCCTTGAATTCAAAAGCTCTTGTTCACTTTACTGCTAGCCACTGACATTCTAGAAGAAAAACAATAAACAACCAGTAACCCAGGGCGCACTGGGCAGGTGCTCGTCCCCACTGAGAGACTTCACCACCTGCCACCGGCACATGGCCCCACTGCCGACCTCCTGCAGAGCTCGTCACTGTGGGCTGGCCCAGCATCTCCACGGGTGTCTGAG
Source organism: Antilocapra americana (assembly GCA_007570785.1). Classification (NCBI taxonomy): domain Eukaryota; kingdom Metazoa; phylum Chordata; class Mammalia; order Artiodactyla; family Antilocapridae; genus Antilocapra; species Antilocapra americana. Next base: position 1,718,194 of record ML664152.1, read on the forward strand.
GCCTATGGAGTCCTCATGGCACCTGTGAGCCTCTACAGTGGACACAGGACTCAGCAGCATGAGTATGGGTGCAAGGAAAGCCTGCAGGAGGCGAGTCTGGGCTCTAACTTCCCTGTAAATGGTGAGGTTTTCAACTGGCAAGAGAGGGGAACATCGAGGGACCCACTTAAATGACCCATCCATCGCCTCCGCCCCTTCTGAATGGCCTAGTGCTCCCCGCCACCCCCGCCTCAGTGCAGCCCCCTCTGGTAAGTTACTCGTGAGGCCTGAGTCAGAAGGCGGGGGTACTTGCCGCTGAGCAGAGGCTTGTTGAGGGTGTACAGCGGGGGCAGGTCCTCGATGTTGGAGATGCGCTGGTACATGGCCCTGGAGAGGTGGTCCCCGTGGTACAGGCTGCCCAGAATGATGCTGGAGAAGTAAATGGGCTCCACGAAGATGCTGAGCAGGGACCCCTGGATGCCCACCACGTTCCACCTGGAGGCAGATAAAGAGGCCCTCAGCGTGGGGGGGGTCCCCTTGGCCTGGGCCCTCCATAGCGCCATCCTCATGTGGGCGTGCTGCTCATTCTGTACAAGTGTTAACCAACTTAAAAGGCAGTTAAATAACTGACTTGGGTTCCCTGGTGGCTCAGCTGGTTAAGAATCTGCCTGCTATGCGGGAGACCTGGGTTCGAAAGACCTGCTGGAGAAGGGAACAGCTACCCAGTCCAGTATTCTGGCCTGGAGAATTCCACAGACTGCATAGTCCATGGGGTCGCAAAGAGTCGGACACAACTGAGCGACTTTCACTAAATAACTGACTTAGTTTAAAATTCTAAAGAGAAAAACCTACTTAATTATTTTATGCTGGAACGATCTTTTGCCTCCATGTTTCCCAAGATGGCATATTTAACGAGGATTAGTTCTAAAAAGCCACGTTTCTTGTGAGAAAAATCAAAAGAAAAAATAAACCTTTATTTCATTACTTCTAATAAATAAAAAACGGTAGCTCCAGAGGCGGGAAAGTGGTCTCTTCCTGCTCCCTGGTGGCAGCACCGACCATCCTGACCCTGCATTTGGTGTGGTGAGGTCACAGCACCAACTCTCCAGGGCCTCATCTCAATACCAACCCCAACACCGCCTCACGGACACACCATTGCTCTGAGCCCCACAGGCAGCAGGAGAGCCACCCTCCATGGTCTCGGGGGTCCATGTCCCAGCACCCAGGGGGCAAAGCTCACTGGCTCCAGGGGTCTCCTCCCTTACACCCCTTCCCCAAGCCAGCAGCAAAGGCGTCCTCTGCTCCCTGCAGAGCTCCAGCCCTCAGCCAAGGGTCCCCAGCGCCCCCACCTTGGTCTGTGCAAAGTCTTTCTCTCTGGGCACCCTCCTCAGCTGCCACTGGAGCCCACCAGGTGCCCCCTCTGCTGAACCCCTACAGATCTTACCATCCGTCCCCCACCTTCTCCCATCAACAGGCTCCAAGCGGGAGGGGTTTGTCTGTTTAGCATACTAAAACATCCCAGCATTTAGGGACCTGGCCTCACAGCTCAGTGTGTGCTGACTAGACAAATCCCCAGCTCCCCCCACCCTCTAAGAAGGAAATTAGAGCACAGGTTTTCTCTTATCTAGCAAGGAACAGTGGGGAAGGATTCAGTGTGCACAAAACCCACAGGGAGCCCTTTCTTATGTAAATCAGAGGCTTGTCAGGGGGTTTATGCCCCATTAAGCTGAATTCAGCCTCCTGGGGCAAACTTCAAAATCCTGTTCTTGCAGAAACCTATACTACTTACAAGTCGTTAATTCTGAACACATGCTTCCCAGGTGAATCCTAGGCCCCAGATTGCTCCACAGAGACCCTGGTGGGAAGTGGTCCACCCTCCAGGCTCAGCTCCCCTGGGCGAGCCTCAAGGGGAGCACCGAGGGGCCGACTTTACCAGCAGCAAACACGCGTGGGGTGTGTGCTGTACAAGCCCACCGCCCCCAGCAAACCCCTGTGCACTCTGACTGTCCCCGTGACCCCACAGCCTCCCCACGGCAGGGGGCTCACAGCTCCTGGCCCCCTCTGTGTCTGGGGGAGGGGGAGAAGGCGGTGGTGGGGACAGGGCTCTGCACAGTCGCACGCACTGCGGCCCTCAGGCAGGTGGTCTCTGTCTCCTCCCAGCTCTGCAAGGATCACAGGCTATGCTACCCCTCCCACGGCCCAGTCAGCAGAATTCAGCTAGAAGTGAGAGCCCCCAGGGACCCCTAACCACCACCCCCCACTGTGGTCTCACCCGAAGCCCGCCCACTGCCCAGATCCCTCAGGAACCAGAACCGTCTGTGGGAGGCAGCCTTGCCCACTGTGAGGCCCAGGCCAGCCCCCCAGACCCTGTTCATGGTGACTGCCAGAGGCAGGGGCAGCCCCCCAGGGGCACCAAAGATCAAAGGGTGGGAGCTCAGCCCATCCCCACTTCTGGGGTTGAGGTAATCACCAAAGACCAAGTATTCAATCATCTGCACAGAGATCCCAGAGGACAGGGCTGGGGGTGTCCTCCGCCCACGCCCTGCTGCATCCACCACTCAGCCAAATGGACTTACTTTTCCACTTGAGTGTCAAGTGCTATGAAAAATGATGAGATTTTGATCGAAGTTATAGATTTGGAAGAAAATCAAGCTTTCAGAAATAATGTGGGATTTGGCATATATGTGAATGCTTTAGATTAGAGGACAGTGCGTCATTTTGTTTCCCTTCCTGGCTTAGTCTGGGGAAACGGGATGAGCTAGGGCCCTTCCCCACATTCTTGATCTGTAGAAATGACTGTATGTATGAAGAGGATACCTCCCCAGATGGAGAGAACTCATTAACTCATTCAAGGGTCTCCTGCAAGAGCTTCATCCTCTTTCTCTGCAGCCACCTCTTTGATCTTCTCCAATTTATTTACTTCTTGGGAGTGAGGGCGTGACTGGTTTACTTTTTCTTAATGTTTGGAATTCCACTCAAATTTCTTACACATGCTTGAGTCAATTTTAGGAACACACGTTTCAACAAAGCTTTTATGTCATCTCAGTTTTAATGGTGTCCGTGACTCTCACTGCAGGCATCTGCACAAGTGTCCATTCCTACTAGATCCTGACAACCTTTCCTCCTCCCCTGGCTTGGCCTGGCTGTACCCTGTGTCTTGGTCAGACTTCCAGAGGTCTGCCAATTTTACTACCTTTTTCAAAATGGCACTCTGGGTTTCTGATTATTCGCTGCTCATCGCTGCTGCATCAAATACTAACGTCTGTTCTGTGTCCTTCCCTCTCTTCTGCGAATTTGGACTTGCTCTTTTGTTCTCAGCTGTGGTGTTTTATGTCGTTCACTTACGACCATCTCCTAACTTCCCCTGCAATTTCTTCTGTGAGCTGCTGAGGCTTGATGGACACACAGTGCCCTGCCTGGGGTTAGAGCACAGAATTTGGGGAGTCCTGAAACAGGACATGTAAACACCCTCCTCGGTCAGGAAGATCCCCTAGAGAAGGAAATGGCAACCCACTCCAGTATTCTTTCCTAGAGAATCCCATAGACAGAGGAGCCTGGAAGGCTACAGTCCATGGGGTCGCAAAGAGTCAGACATGACCTAGCAACTTAACAACAACAACAAAACCCCCACCCTCAGCCTCTAGTCTCTTGTTGGCCTTGCTCCAGGCGTTCCGCCTGCCCCTCCTGCTCTGTCCCATCCCTGGGCCACCACTGACCTGCTTCTGTCACTTTCTAAAAATCTACAGCAATGGAATCACATGGTAAGCACTCCTTTGGTTCCTGGCATGCTACATAGTTCTTCTGCAATGTGTCCACATACCACTGACTGAACATCACAGCTTATTCTGTCCCTTGCCTGAGCAGTGCCCTAAGGCACAGATACTCCCATTTAACCTGTTTAAAGACTGACAGCCGTTCGAGCTGCTCCCAGATATGAAGAAGCCACTTCAATGGCTCCAGTGTGAGTCTGCATGGGCAGTGCTTCCATTTCTCTCCAGAAACAGGAGTGAAGTGGAGGGAACACATGCCAGAAATACCTTTAACATCTAAGACATGGGTGAGCTGTCTTCACAGTTGGCTGTAGTGTCTGTTCCCAACCTGGGAGGATGATGCTTCAGGGTCTGGGGACCCCACCATACCCGACAGGGCTCTAACCCTGGAGTGAAGACTGCCCTCATAGCTCTCTGTACGTCCCCATGATTAACGATCTTCTCATGTGCTAATCTGACATCTTTTTTGGTGAAATGTCCATTAAAATATTTTGCCCATTTTAAAACTGTTTTTTCCCCTTGCTGGTTTTAGAAGTCTTTGTATAGTGTGAATCTAGGTCCTTCATCAGATGTACAATGTGTAAATATTTTCTTCCAGTCAGTGACTTTACTTCTCATTCTTTTAACAGAGTCTTTCAGAGAAGCAGTTTTTAATTTGATGATGTCTAACACCATTTTTTTCCTCTCAAGGAGCATGCTTCTGGTGTTGCATCTAAGACATAATCCATCCCAGTGGCCAGGATTTTCTTCTCTTTTCTTCTAAAACCTTTACACATTTAGGTCTATGACAATTAACTTTTGTATATGGTGCAAAATATGAAGTACACTTGTCTGTTTTTACAAACAAGAGGGATGTTCACTTGTCCCAGCATCATTTGTTAAAAGCACTATTCTTTCTCTACTGATCTGGCTTTGAACCTTGATCAAAAATCAGCTGTGACCAACAATGAACTTGTGGAACTTGAAGTTTAAAACTCAACACTGTTTACATTAACACCTCCCAAAATTAAATATTCAGGTACAAATCTAACAAAAATACAAGACCTATATAAGGAAAACTATAAAATTGACAAAAGAATCAAAGAATTAAGTAAATGGAGAGATAGCCCATGTTCATGGAGAGGAAGACTTGATTCCTTCCAACCTGAGCTACAGACTCAGCACAAACCCATTAAGACTCTAACACAGTATTCTGGAGATGCTGACAAACTGATTCCAAAGTTTACATTAAGGGGCAGAAGGCCCAAAAGAGCCCACACAACACAGGAGAACAAAGTTTGAGGACTGACTATCCAACCTCAAGACCTACTATGAAGCTACAGTATTGTGATTTATATAGATCTTGTGATTTATCAGAATAATACACTTGGTCATTTAGATGATCAAAAATATATTTTTCTTATATATGTTTGGTCTTCTTCTGTGGTTCCTGGCTCACAGCTCCCAGGCCCTGGGAACTTCCTAAGTGATTAACCATAAGATGTCTATGTTAATGAGGTAGATTGTGTCACCCACCTGAGGACAGGGGGCTGGTTAGCTGTGGAGCCAAACACGTGATTACATATGGTGGGAACTTTCAGCCTTATTCTTTTGACCTCCTGGTAGGGGAGAAGGGCTAGAGGTTGAGTTCCCATACCAACAGCCATGATTTTAATCAATGGTGCCTTTGTAGTGAAGCCTCCATAAGAACCCAAAAGGACCTGGCTCCAGAGCCTCTGTCCACAGAGACCCCCACCTCTCCTCTCAAGGTGGCCCCTGAAAGGCAAATAGTTTCCATTACTGTGGATCCGTAACAGTACTTCTCAATCACATAATATCATCACCCACCAGGTAGTGAAAGTGAAAGTGAAGTCACTCAGTCATGTCTGACTCTTTGTGACCCCATGGACTATATAGCCTGCCAGGATCCTCTGTCCATGGGATTTTCCAGGCAAAAATACTGGAGTGGGTTGCTATTTCCTTCTCCAGGAGATCTTCCCAACCCAGGGATTGAATCCTGGTCTCCCACACTGTAGGAAGACACTTTACCATCTGAGCCACCAGGGAAGTCCTTCAGTGACTCTGTGGGACACATGCCCAGGTGTCTCTGGAAACACCCCGGGGTACCCAGGCATGCAGGCGCAAGTCGGGACTTACCTCGCCATCTTGTCACTGCAAGACATGGTGAGCAGCCGCTCCCCCTGCAGCACCCCATCCCACGTCTGGACGCTGGCGTTGGAGCGAACAGGGATGGTCCCCTCACCAGATTCTATCTTCGTCCGCAGCTGTCCGCGGGCTTTTCGGTTCGGATGTCTGTCTGCTGGCTCTAAGACAGAGACAAAAGGTCCTCTTGAGAAGGTCTGCTGGTCGACCACCTATTTAACTCACCAGAAAGCATGTCTAACAACGCTCTATCAATTCAAAATATGGTTCACATGCACGTGTGCCTGTGTTCACTCCACATGCACCTAAGACGTGCATACGATGCAAGCACAAACAACTGGACAGGAGAGTACAATACAAACCAAATTCACAAAAGTGGTTTCTTTGGTGGTTGGGATAAAAGAGGGCCTCCACTTTAACCAAATGATGTATTTCTAGGGTTAGAAACTAGCTGGAGCAGACAGAACACAAGGCTGACATTTGCTAATTCTAGGTGATGCATATTAGAGTATTTGCTATATTTCTTTGCTGCATATTTAAATTTTCAAAAATAAATCTGTAGGGGTGTGGAAATAAATCCATAGGAAACATTCACAAATACCCAGTGATTTAAATGTTATTTTTTATGTTTTAAAAATATTTGGTAATTTCTACAGTACATATTTGTTGCTTTTTAAATTTTTTTTTATAATTTTGTCTTTTCTTTTTAAAAATTTTTATTTATCTGTTTATTCATCTGTCCTGGGTCTTCTTTGTGGCTGGCTGCAGCATGCGGGATCTTTAATCGCAGCACGTGGGATCCAGTTCCCTGACCAGTATCGAACCCAGGCCCCCTGCATTGGGAGAAAGAAGTCTTAGCCACTGGGTCAGCAGGGAAGTCCCCACATGTTTCTTTTATAATCAAGGAAAATAATGCAATCAAATGTTCTATTTGGAGTAATGCTTAAGCTTGTAAGCAGGGTTGTGGATACAAATTATTATGAAACAAGAGCACGAACAAGAATGAGAGCAACAGGGAGGACAGAGCGAGGCCTTCCTGCCCACTGACACCTGCTTCTGAGACTCTGTCACACTCTCGTGATATCAGAACCCTTCAGAAAGGTGGGCCACGACGTGCATTTCCAATCTAGAGATGCGTGTCATCCATATTCAGAATCTGAAGACAATTTTGATTTAATATACTCACTCTATTCTAATTTGTTTGAATCCACATTTTCATTCATTAAAAATTTCAAATTACTAATTGAGAAGAAAACTTCATGCTTTTATACATTCCTATCAGATCCACATCCAAGGTTGAAATTTTTTAAGAAGAAACGCTATTAATACAGGTTTGTCCTTTTCTCTTACAACACAGTCATGAACTTTCTTGGGAAGCGGCAGCTGCCACCGAGCCTGGCGTGGTACCTTCCAGGATGGGTTCGTGTGGTGAGAAGATCCTGGCGTCCCCGCAGGGGGATGTGCTGATGTACAGGTGGAACTGGACATTCTCCTTCAGCTTGAAGCCGCCTCGCTCGGATTTCTCAAAGATGGATCTCTTTTGATCATCTTTGCTACTGAAAGGAGTAAGTTGCAAAGATAAACCTTAAAGCTGAACACAATCAAAATTCAGTCTCTGATAGCTTATGATGATTTTCAAAGGCCAGTGTTTTCAACAGGGTAAGATATGCTTTCAACACGGTGTTTACTTGACATGTTTATGAAAATTAGCATGGCTCCTGTCTGCTCACCAATGAGACAGGTCGTCAGTACACAAGTGACTCCATTCTCCTCATTCAGAACCTCAGAACAGAAAGGCTGCGAGTAGGACATGGCCTGGGGCAGGAAGCAATCGGACTCACAGTCAGCCATCCAGGCACAGTGACCCCCCCCAGCACTTATTCCTGTATAAAGCAGAAGCCTGGGGGCTGGAACACAGACATGACCCCTGACTACACGCGTGGTGGGTATGTACATGGGCATGTGAGTTATATAACTCAGCCAACTCTACTTGACAGCCTGAGCTTCAAGGGCAAAAGGGATCCCAACCTGTAACCCAGAAGTTACTACGCTGAGAATTTTTCAGTGATGACAGACAGAGTGAAAAGGATGCAATACACTTTGATGGGAGGAAAAGTTTTTTTATGGAAAACAGCTTCCTTCACCCATTTCCTCAGACACTCACTTTAAGTAAAGCTCAAGCTGCGTGTAGAGAAACCTCAGCAGGGACCTGCGGGCTATGATCTCTGCATGGCAGTCATTGAGTGCGAGCCCACGATCACTCATGTACTCGCCGTTGATGCACTTTGTTCCCGTGGAGATGCTGACCACCTTGGCGTCCTTCACATCTGTGCCTGGAACACAGCAGAAACCATCTCGCAATTCCTCCCCAGGAATCGGCTCAGCCAGCTGGGCTGAGTGGACACATCAAGAAAAGAGGGCCCTGAAACAGCCCCAGACCCGGCATCCAGGAGCTGAAGGTCCTCTGGCTGCCCCAGGGATGCAGGCACTGGCCATGGTTTTGGTTCCTGCTCCCAGGAGTGGTCCATGTAGACGCTGCTCAGGGGACTCACTCCTGGGAGGTAGAAGCAGACTTGGGGAGGGATCATTTCACAGCTGGGAACTCAGGGGCAAATTTAGCTGGGTTTCTGCTGCTGTCCCTAAGCGTGCTTCCCCCACAGACTCCCTACACTTGCAGAAGCCTCCTCTCGCGGGGAAGTGAACAGGGAAGCTTATCTGGCAACAGTGATGTGAACTAACACACCAGAGATGGCTACTCCATGAAGCAAAAACCAACAGGTATCCTGCATTTCCCAGACTTGCAAAGATGATTCAGGTAACATTACTGGAATCAAATACTAATACAGGATGCTTTCTCCAAACAAAACACTCAGGTTAAAGAGATGAAATGGTCGGGGGAAAAAACATAAGTGCAGCTCCTCTGTTTGCACACAACAAATAGAAGAACGAAAAAGTAGCCTCCTGCTGCTGTCAGATACTTCTCTAGACTGAGAGCGTGTCTTCTTCATTAAGCGTGAGAACAAGCAGTGGACACACACCAACACGGTTACCTGTTGTCATGACGATTCCAGCAAGGACCTTCCTGCGCGCGTGGGGGGAGGCGAAGCTGTCTGTCAGGTCCCCAAACTTATCCAGCACCAGGCGGGCCACAGCATCAGCCAGGACCTGAGGACCAAGAGGGGTCAGCGCCCTCTGACGTTACGTTCTGGGGCCTCTTCTCTGAGCCACACGGTAGGTCTGGCAAATGAGCGCGTGTGTGTCTGTGTGTACGCACATGCATGTGCACAGTTATTCCTCCAAGACATTTCTTGGAAACATTCCTTGGCATCCAAGGGGCATACAAGGGTCTCTACGGACAAGATGGTAGGAGCCCAGCCACTTGGGAACAGTACAGAGCAGCTAAGGCCTCTCACCCAAGCCCTATCTCCAGGGGGAACCCAGGCCCAGGGCGGCAAGGTCACCTGCCTCCCTCCCTCTGTGGCTTGGAGCCAGAGCTCTGAGTCCTGCAGCCACATTCCCCAAGCAATAGGGCTTCTGGAGGAAGTAAGACCACAGGAGGGACCGAATGGTTGCCTCAGGGCGCAAGCCAGAACAGCCCTGCAGGGGACACTCAGAAAGGAAAGGGGAGTCAGAAGGGAAACCATATCTCAGCAGCTCCCTCCCAAGGCACCAGTCCACCTGCGCCTGTTACTTCTACCTCTGAGACCAGACAGCGGCACTGCTCAGAGCCCATAAGCAAGGGCTCTGTCCCCTAGCTGGGACCACGGGGGAAGGCTGTAGGACCACTCGTGCACAGCAAGTGCTGGTCACGTCTGGGAGGAGTGCAGCACTGCACTTGGCAGCAAACAGCTTCGAGAGTGTAGACCTGGCCCTTCTTCTACAGCATGGACTGAGGGACCCCTGTGTTCTGAGAACAATGCCTGATGGGAGAGGGTGCAAGGAGTCACATGGACCCACGTCCCAGCAGCTCACACTTGTCTCGAGTCCCCAGCTAAGCCCTCAACGAAACACTCCTGAATGGACAGAAGAGCCACCATCTTCAATGGCAGCTTATATGGAAAGAACAGTCGTCAGGACATTGCGCCATCCCCGCACCAGCAAGGAGCCCCAGAAGATGGTGCTCATGGCCAAGTAGGAGGGGAACAGGAGAGTGGGGACAGGGCCAGGATCCCAGCCTGCACCCTCGGAAGCAGAGCAAGGCCACGGGTGAGCGCAAGAAAGGCAGCGAGACTGCAGACAGGACAGGAAGTGGAGGGAATGTGAGTGAGAGGAGACAGTGGCCCTCCTACAGGGTGAGGAGCTCCAGACGGGCTGACGGAGTCTGGGCTGCTGCCATGCCTCTGCCTGGGCAGTGCCCCCCCACCATCCCCCTGACACACTGGCAATGAAGCCCCCCTCCAGCTTTGGGGCGGACAAGGTCACACAGCAAACATGCTCTCATAGTCAGTGGGGACTGGGTGGGCTCCTGGGACACCTTGTTTGGGCCATGTCCATCAAGTTCATGGACACCCCTACGCTCACCACGAAGGCAGTACTATCTGACTTTATAATCTCTCAAAGCCACATGAAGGCAACATGGAAGCAATAAGCCCCTGGGACCAGGGACAGCTCCCCCACATCCTTCAGGGTGACCCCAGGAAGACAGCAGGATGCCTCACTCCCAGAATGTATGTCTGGAAAAAGCCATCAAGTCCAGTAATGACGCTAAGTGGACCGACTCTCTGAAGGCTGCCCACAGGTCCTCCAAGGAGGGCATGACTGCATCCTTGGGTACTGCTTGGGGGCAGGGAGCCACCCTGGGGCCCCTAGAAGCAGTGGGGGATTGAGGGGAGACAGTTCACCTCCCCAGACCAGGCTGGCCTGGGCCACAGAGGCAGCTGGGCAGGGCTGATGAGACCCCTCCCAAGCCAGCAGCTCTAGTCACTGCTCCCCATTGCTGTCATGGTCAGGACAGAAGCAGGCTGCCAGTGTACATGCACGCACGCACACACATACACACACTCATCCCTCCCCCCACAGGTGACGCCCATGCAGCTTTCGATGACCCCAGTCTCTTTACACGACTGCTGACACTAGGAGAAGACAGCGCATGTTAGGAGTCACCGTGACCACAGCATGGATGAACTTTGGCTGAAAGACTGCATGAAATAGTCAACTTGAAAATAAAGTCCCTTGAGAGCTGTTACCCCTGATGTGGGCAATGATAAATGGACCAATAGCCCTTATAAATCATATAACAAGAGGCTAACATGGGAAGCAGTTACTTGGCTCATTTGAAAAAAAAACAGTAATATACTTTGAATACATTACTTTACATTGATGCTGTTTTGGTTGCTTAAAGCAAATAAATAAATAAATAAAGTTCCTTCTTTCACAGTTGAGTACTACTGGTCCTCAAGGGTCCCCCAAAGGCAGGACGGGGGTGAGTTTTCCTGGGGGAGTGCAGGCTGGCCTGTCAACCTGGGCTCCTCCATACCTTCTCATCACATCAATGTGTATTTTATCCTCAAACTGAATCATATGTTGATAGAAAGGATTAGAGAACAGGGTAAGACTTTCTCCCTAAAATAAACATCTTCACAATAGACCAGAAAGATGTTGGAATTCCATGAAAAGAAGCAATAAATAACCAAACAGTTCTACGGTGTTGAGATAACTAAGCATTTCTTTCTTCTTTACTCTCCTCAGAGGCCCCCCTGAAATGTCCCCTCTTCACCCTGAGATGACCCCTCACCCTGAGATGACATCACCCTTTACCCTAAAATATCCCCTCTCCTCACCGTGAGATGACCCATCTTCACCACAGATGACCCTTTCCCTCACCCTGAGATGACCCGTCCTTCACCCTGATCACAATGCCTCCGTCCTCACACTGAGATGACCCCTCTTCATCCCAAGATGACACCTCCCCTCACCCTGAGATGACCATTCCCCTCACCAAGATGACCCCTCCCTCACCTTGAGATGACCCTCTCCTCACCCTGAGATGATCACTCCCTCACCCTAAGATGACCCCTCCCTCACCCTGAGATGACCCCT